>JAHQIV010001745.1:0-10180 GCA_030463285.1 Phytophthora europaea
GTCCCGCACGGCCTCGAGAGAGGCCACCCCCACGGCGTCAGCGCCGGCGTCTGCACCGCCGGTGACGAACGATATCCTGACGTTTGACGTGTTTAGTGCCCCCGCGCCGGCGGCTAAACCTGTCACGAACAGTTTAGTGGATGCGCCGCCGGTTGCTAAACAGGACGAGTGGGCTGCGTTCGGAGGGTCGACGAACGCGCAGTCCGGGTTTAAGGATGCGTTTGCCCCGCAGCCGCCCAACCCGGCGGACCAGCACGTGAACAAGATGGCCAACATCATGGCGAGCTTCGGACCGTCCGCACAGCAGACGCCGCAGCAGCCGCAGAACGCGTTCCCCCCTCAGACAGGAATGGCGCCGGCGCCCATGATGAACATGCAGATGAACGGGATGAACGGGATGATGCCCCCGCGCCCCATGGGCATGGGGATGCCCATGGGCATGCCCATGGCTGGAGGTCAGGGGTTCATGAACCCCATGATGGCCCAGCAGCCTAATATGATGATGGGATACCCCATGCAGAACCAAATGTTCGGAGCGCAGCAGAACGGCATGATGATGGGTACGTGAAGCGGTGGTTCTGGTAGTGGAGGGAGGGGTAGATGCTAACGTTGCTGCTGGTTCGTGTAGGTGGCGCTGCGCCGATGGGATTCCAGGGACAGCCGATGGGAATGAACCCCATGGGCATGCAGATGAACCAGGGAGGCTTCCAGCAGCAACAGCAGCAGCGACCGCAGCAACAACAGCAACAACAACAACAGCAACAGCAGCCACAAGTAGGGGGACTGAGCCAGCCGTTTGTCAACTTCGGCTAGATATAGCGCGGCGAAGGTGTATATCTCCCACCCTCCTCATAGAGCAAAGGTATCATTCATTACTTCCTCCTTCGATCGTGCTGTTGATCAAAACAAAATTCAACAAAGGGGGATAAATACATGCACTTTCCTTCGCTGAGTCATTCTGCTTAACCTGACAACGCATCATTCGAGTGATCCCATGTTCCCATGTTAATTTGCCAGTAGTGTCGACGGCTGCATGGCAGGCCGCATATACTTCGCTTCCATGATGAACTGCACCATTTTCTTGCTCGGGATGACGCTCTCGTCGTCGTCTTGGGTCAACAGGTCGAACAGCTCGTACCTCTCACCCGTGGTGAACTCTAGGCCGTTCGTGATGAGACATCGGGCAAAGCCGTCCAGGTCGAGAACTCCTGCAGTCTCGAGCGTCTTGGTCGCCTCCTCCGTCTGCGCATCGAACACAAACTGCCAGGCCGTCATCGCTCCTCGGAAGAATTCCTCGAGGTCAATCGACTTCTGATCGATGCTGCAGCGATACAATTTCTCTTTGAACAGAGTGAAGTGGCTATTTCGCTGCATTGCTGGCGGGAACGTCTGCTTGCAGGTCTCAAGAGCGAGATTCGCCGGTATCGTCCGTGGGTTCGTTGGCTCGCCGTCTCCAATGCACTCGGTCCACATGGTGATCAAAGCTGAGTACGCTAGTGGCTGAACCTGTTGAGTTGAGGCGGTTGTAGTGATCGAGTTGGATCGTGGTGCCTTCTTGACAGCGTACAGGTTTAAGATGCACTTGACAAGCCTCTGGAAGAACGCAAAGGCATAGTCTTTCGACTGGTGACGAGCCTTGTCTGCACCAAAGAACCAGCTGAAGAGTTCGCAGCGCACGTGGTTGTCCTTGGCAGTATAGTGCAACAACGACCGCTCTAGCTGCAGAGTGTGCATGACGGCGATGGATTTGATGCCGTATTTCCGAACCAAATAGTCTTTTGCCAGAGTCTTGAAAGTCCTCGAAGTCGAGTCAAGCCTGAAAAATGCCCAGTGATCATCGAAAGTGAGCACCGAGATAGCTCCACTTCCAGCATTCGACGAAGGTTCGGCTGCCTCTCGCGAGAATTGGAGGTGCAGGATAGCAGACAAGAGATGGCACACTTCTGCCAACGGGAACACGTGAATGGAAGCGCTGGATTTGCGTGGTGAGGCATAGCGCGTGTTGAAGCTAATTGCGTTCTTCCGACGGCCTGAAGGTGCAGATAGCGGCCGCTTCAGTGTGGATTTTCGACGTGGCTTTTGTTTCTTTGCCTCCTCTTCTCCCTGCTGCCCCTTTTCTTCAGGTTGTTCTGGAAGAACTTCCTCCTCTTTCACGTCTTCGTCAGCGTCTATCAACCGATGTCGACCGCAGACGCACTCACACTGTGGATTCTCCTCGTCTTCAGTCTGTCGTTGCAGAAGCTCATGCTCCTTCTTCAAGCGCTTCATAGGGCACTCGTACATTCGTAGACGCTCTAGAATTCTATCAGGGAAAAGGGCTTGGTGCTTCGGCTCAAAGAACGCTACTTCTGTAGCCACGTCTTCCACCAACTCCACCAATTCGTGCACTCGTTTACCGATGCGAGCTTCCTCCGAGTGGAACAATGCCACAGTAGTAGATGGGCTGTTCTTGAGCCCCGAACCATCTTCATGCGGCTGCAATTGCAGCAATTCGTGTAGGTCACCGACCAGCGCTTGATATCGTTTATCGTCGTTGATCTCATCTCGATCCTGCAGTGCGTCCTGAAGTTCGCTTGGAGTGACGTAGTCGAAACACTCTCGCAGAAACTCTCGTCTATCTTGCCCCTTCATGTGGCCGACGGTGGCCGCCATCATGTTTGGTAGCTTGGGCATGTTCCGTTCAACTGCATTTTCCAGCAGCAGAGCCAGCAAATGGCGAGCGTCGGCGTCCGACAACGCGCTAAAAGCTTTCAGCACTTCACTACTCAGCGACTCCAAGCTCAAATCGCCCAGCTCCAGCGTCGGGGGGATGTAGTATTCGTCGAGTTTACCGCGTCGCTGAGGCACTTGAAATGCAGCCGCAGCAGTCACGACGGCAGTCGAATTCGCAGCTCGAGCCTCTTGGAGCATTTCTGTAAGTAGCTGAACCTCATTCTTGGACGCATCCGCCGACGTCTGAAAGCTCTTGCACCGCATTTTCTGCATTAGAAAATCCTGAAACCAAGGCTGGCCGTGCTCGAAGAAAAGAGCGGACTGGTGTTGTGTTTGTCCGTCTACCCCAACTTGACGTGTTAAGTCCATGAAGTTGGAGTACAAAGCAGCACCAAGCTCATCGATGATGTTGCTAAGAAACGGGTACTTCTCGTCAAGAACAGACCCCATTTGAGAGAGGCAGGAGAATGCTACCGCTGACAGGAACGCGTTGGGGCGAGCCATCCTACTCGCCAAAGCTAATCAAACAAAGTCAAGAATAATCCACTAGATTCTAAGAGAACGTATGTAGACACACCTTTCGCTTGTCTGAACGTGGTCTCACAGAACAATGCGGACGATCGAAAGCCGAGTTGTTCTTCTCCCCACATCTCCAGAAGCGCCTGAAGCTTCAGATGCAACGCAGCCGAGTCTGTTTCTTGCAGTACTCCGGTCTCTCCACTAGGCGACAAACAAGCTTCGCAGGTTTCGGAGGTCGCTTGAACCATTGGACTTTGCATCGGGAACGCGATCGTCTCGAGCTGCATGTAGCGCGTTTTCGTGGCGCTGTTCGGTCGAGCCGGTCGTGCTGAATTCGGACGCGGTGAGGCCATAGCGACTCGGCTACTTGGCGTGGAGGCCGCTTGCGATGCCGAAAGAGGTCGTTT
The DNA here is from genome assembly GCA_030463285.1 of Phytophthora europaea. Lineage (NCBI taxonomy): Eukaryota > Oomycota > Peronosporomycetes > Peronosporales > Peronosporaceae > Phytophthora > Phytophthora europaea. The sequence continues at coordinate 3,639 of JAHQIV010001745.1, forward strand.
CGGTCGAGTCGAAGCCGATTGATCGTTGTCTTGATGTGCGAGTTTGGCAGTTCGGGGACTCGCGCGAACGGGGCCAGCGTAGGGCGAGTAGATACTGGACCATGCTCCATGAGATGGTTTGTGGGCGCGAGGGCGTGGAGGGCGCCCATTATCAACCGTCGTGGCCTCCATCCTTCACGACAAACAATGAGCTCGTTGTTAGTCTCTGCTAAAATTACGAGGACTGTCGTCCAGCGGCGTCGACGCCTTCGCGTGACGTCCGCTGCTGCTTGAGAATGAAACGGTGAGGCCGCTCGAGTGCAAAACACCAAGGCACCGAGCACGATGGCAGCAGCGTTGTTGCAGTACCAAGCATGTTTGGGTATCATGGTTCGACTCCAGGTCGAGGACCTGACCCTGCTCAAGGACGACTTCGACCGCGCAGGTCGCGGACTTTCGTTGCGAGAGTTCGTTAACGTCATGCTGGACCGTGTGAGTTGGGAGCCCGAGAGCGTCGTCAACTTCATTGAAGACTTAGTCGAGCTGTTCGCGCAGGTTGATGTCAACGGAGACGGCACGATGGAGTGGGAAGAGTTCACGAGTGCTATCATCGAGGGCGGCATGGGCTCGTCAGGCGGTGGTAACGACGATGTGGCGGGGACCGTCGCTCAGCTACGAGATCTGCAGTATGAAGAGCACCCTCGCTTCGTCGACACCGCAGTGAATCGTCCTCCGAAGAGGATTGAATATCTACCAGAGTTTCGTCGGGTTCTGCTACTCGAAAGCTCTCGTCCGGTAGTGGAATTGCTGGACCCTGCAGGGTTATTCCCTCCTGAGAACGAGGAGAACGTGAAGGACGGCAGTGGTGCAGGTTCTGGCGAGAAAGATGCAAGCGGAGAGTCGAATACGGAAGAGGCCATTGGGACGACGTTCTCGTTCACACCAACGCTGCCAGTCGTCAACAAGTTCCACCCGCTGTGCTACATCTCGGGATATCGACGAGATCAAGACGAAGTACGCTCGGAACGATCTCCAGTACAAGTTCTCAAGTACCTGGCCGGGTTGGACCTCCTGGCAGTGTCGGCAGGGGACTTAAAGCTCACGTTTTGGTCTTCGACGTTGTTGACAGCGTGTAGCACGAGTGCGATGGAGACGCCACGACCACTAGCGATTGTCCACACGCCACGCCCTCAACGCGTACTGGAGTGGAGCTCCAAGACGCAGCAACTCTTCTCCATCTCCGCCGACTTGATGATCTCCGTGTGGCAGGTCACCCGATCTCAAACCATCAGCGTCAAGGCTGGGAACGCCAAGTCTCGAGGAGAATCGAGCGATGGCACGTGCGAAGTGCGTCTAGTGACAACGCTGAAGAAACACTCGGACCTACTCCAAGACTTGTTGATTCTGAACGAAGACACGCTGCTCTCTTGTGGGATGGATAACATGATCTACCTTTGGGATACGCACACGCTGCAGACTCGCGCGTCTCGCCAGGGACATCGTCGTGGGGTGCGTTTAATGGTAAAGTTATCCTCGCAAGTATTTATCAGTGCCGGCTTCGAGTGCGAAGTTTTCGGTTGGGAGATCTCCGCGCTAGCCACGTCGCCAGTTTTTCGTCTTTCAGGCCACGGCTCGCCTGTATGCTGCATCGAGCTCATTCCGTCAGCAACGTATGCTGCAGCTTCAGCTCTCATGAAGAATTCCAAAGCCGTAGCATCCGGGACAAGGATGTTGGCTGACCAATGCATTACCGTGGACGATGAAGGCTGGTTCCGTTGGTGGACACTGGCCAACGTACTATCCGTCGAGAGTACGGACGCTGAGTTGAATAGTAGTCGGCGATGCTTGCAAGTCTTTCGACTAGGCAGTGATTTGAGTCGATATCCGTGGCGAGCACACTCGCTTGCGGTCCTAAACAATGGACAGAGCTTGCTAGTGGCTGGTGTGCACAAGGTCAAGCTGCTTCGACGCGTACGCGTGAAGCCGCGCGTGCTCGCAGCTAGCGCAGTTCTGTACAACGAGGCCTCTCTAACAATTGCGACTGCAACAGACCGAGAAGTGCGAGTTTGGGACGCTGCATCCGGTGCAATGCTGCGCACGTATCGAGACTTGGTCGGAGCGGACATCACGCAGGTCGATCTCGACTCTCGTCAGCGGAAAATCATCGTGGGAGCTCAGAATGGGGAGCTGGCGGTGGTAAATTACTTGAATGGAGCTGTACTCGCACGGTGGACGCCTCACGCACAGCAAGTATCCGCGTTGCTGTACTGCAAGGAAGATCACACGGTTCTTACAGCCTCGTGGGACCGCTCGCTGCGCCTTTATGACGATGACGCGCCGCGTGGAGGAGGAATAGCAGCTCGAAACGTGTTGCTACGCTGTATTACCGACGCCCACGACAGCGATATCAAGTGTCTTGCGTACTGCCACGCGCTCAGTCTCGTTGCAAGTGGTGGCATTGATGGCTCCATCAAAATCTGGGACTACATTTACTTCCTGCTCGAAGACACGCTAGCAGCACCCCCACCGGCTAATGGTGTCTCGTTCAACACATCGCCACCTTCACATGGAGCGATGAATCCTCACGCAACCAGTGAAGTGAACGTTCTCGAGTTTATTGAGCCGTATCCGCTGCTCCTGTCGGGCCACGAAAGCGGCCAAGTGTGTCTTTGGAGCCTGACACCTTCCAAACCCACAACGCTTCTCCTGTGCTTCTACCCATTCCACATGACACCAGTACGGCCGGTAACTCCAGTCGAGATATCAACAACGGCTTTGTCTTCCGATGATGGATTAGAATCCGGTGTCGAGAGATCGAGTTTTGTGTTGTTTGACCCGGACACTCAACAGAACGATGCGGAGTCTTCCGCTGTAGATGCAGCTACGGTGTCTGCTGATGTGCTACCGCCTCCTCCGTCGTCACCTTTGACATTTGCGAAGCTCAACAGTGCAGTCACCTGTTGTCGAACGTTTTACGATGAGACTGGCGGTGAACATCTAGCTGAGGGGATTGATCGTGGTCGATTCCTGCTCTTTGTTGCGAGTTTTTATGGCGAGTTGATGGTGTGCGATATCTCCAAGGTGATCACCGCGGCGCACGTCCGAGCCTTCCGAGAAGAGAATATGCCATCGTGTCAGGACAGGTCGTACAACCCACGTCGCCGATTCCTGAGGCAGGGGAAGAATGCCAAACGACTTCGCAACAAGCACGCGGATAATGGGAGTCATCCGGAGTCGAAACAGCTCCATGTCAACGAGTTGGACGTCACGTGTACGCATCGCTGGACTGCCCATCGTGGAAATGTGCGCTGCCTGCAGATAGTCGCCGAGCCTCGCGGTGTTTTGACGTGTGGAAGCGACAAAGGCGTTCACGTTTGGGACTTCCAAGGGCACCGAATGGGTAGTTTGGCGACAGGAATGACGCCCACACCGGCGCCACAACAACCCGTGGCTGGGCAAAATTCAGCCGAAGCAACAATGGCAAATGGAGTTGATAGCAGTGTGTGGCGATGGGAGGTCGATGTCGCTAGTGCTGCAGCCTTCAAGAGGAAGCAAGCAGAACAGCTATGGGAGGAATTGAAGGGTAGTAAGCTCAAGACTGCTGCGTTGAAACAGCAGTCAGTAACGATGGCTAAGCGAGTTACTATGGTGGCTAGCGCTAGTGCCCCCGCTCTCGGTCAAGACACCAAGGAGATTCAACGCAGGAGTGTCCGAGAAATGACTAGCAGTGCGTCAACGACTGTTATCGAGCTGAATCCAGTTCTTGAAAATAATGCGGAAGAGGTTGTGCAAGATGAAGAGCAGCCAGAGGAGACGGATGCAGCTATGGACCACACAACGCGTCTATTTGATCAGCTACAGGGGAAAACTACTTGGAAGAAGAGTGATCTTCAGCTGGCGAGGCAGGCAGCATGGGAAAAAGAGCGCGTAAAATTCCAACAACGTATGAAGAAGGTTGTGAGGCAGAAGGCGAAGAAGAAGACGCATGATAATCCAAGTGCTGGAGGGAATCAGCACGAAGAAAATCCTTCAACACACCAGCCTAATGGCGATGTGAGTGACTCGCTGGGCAAACTTGAAGTGCTCGGAGGAGCTGGAGACGCTGGCGATCCGGGAATGCTACTCCCGACACTTCAAAACCCAGTGCAGGAGCTGCCATTCGCAGACAAGGACAATTGGGCAGTGGGGAGCTTGAATCGCGAACAGCAAATGTACGAGCACTTCCATCGCGAGAATCTTCGCCGTAGCAACAAGCAGATAGCAGGAAGCAGCGGGTTGCTAAGGCAGCGGCGACTGGAGAACTCATTGGCGACTATGAACTTGACACCGTCAGCGTTCCTGCTCGAAAAGCTCGGTGTGAGCTGCATCATTCGCGAGAATGTTGAGCTCAAGGATCTACCAGGACGGCGCAAATTGGCCAAGAAACCACCACGGCCGAAGCGGGTTGCTGCGCTCACTCGAGCTCATTCCTTGACTGCGTTACCGTCTCCACCAGCTGCTGACTTAAACCAGGCCGCGTCCACTCTGACGTCCAGCGTCAGCACGAGCGTCCTACCTAAACGCAGTCTCTTGTCCACACTGTGCCAGCAGTACGACGAGCTTCTAGGTACAGACCGCGACGATGACACCAGCTCAAGCTCACAACCGCCTAGCAACACGTATATGTCTGCATCGCAAAGTTCAGGTGCTGACTCGCCAGCCATTCTCGACGATGAGAACTTAACACCGGTCGACGCTGCTAGCTCTAGCACTGCTGATCCCCTCTCAATGAGTCCAGCGTCTACCGAGAGCAGTAAGCAAGATAGTCCAAAGCCAGCCCGTCGTCGGCATCCCAGGTCGGCTATCACGACAAAAGAACGCGGCCCAAAACTCCGCCTAGGCACTCCGTCCTCCAGCTCGGCAGGCGCAGTTCGTACAGTTCCTAGAGCTAGTATACCCAAGAAGGAGCTGAAATCGGCCAAGAAGGTCCGTATCCGCTCGGACGCCGCTCTCATGCGGCAGGAGCGCTTCGGTCCTTACTCTCGCGACGATGTGATCAACGTGTACCGGACTTTCCGCAAGTTGGACCAGGACCAGAGCGGTGCCATCACTCTGCGCGAGCTTTTGGATGGCAGTGGGCTCTTCTCGGGGACTCATATGCAGGACAACATTGGCAGCATCTTCAGCAGCATCGACAAGGACCAGAGCGGCCTCATCGACCTGGCCGAGCTCTGTGGCGTCGTGTTCGGAGAGGCTCCCCCCGAGGTGCTGGAAGATATCCTGCGATTGTGTAGACTACTGGAGACTGTGGAGAAGACTCGACGCGTCCAGAAGAAGACGCTGACGGCTCAGCAGGTGCAAGAGCTGCGGGAGCTCTTCAAGGTACGTCAAGTTGAAGTTGCCTTTTTCACACGTCACAGATTTTGACTGGTCCTAAAACTTACCTATATATTCCATCAGCTATATGATGCAGATGACAATGGAAACGTCGACGCTGGTGAACTGCTCGAGGCGCTGCGTTACAACGAGCGGTTCTATGACAGCGATCGCCGTGGGTCGACTCAGCTGACGAAGGAAGATGTGATACGCATCATCTCGGCCTTCGACGTCAATGCCAACGCGTCCCTCGACCTGGAAGAGTTCATCGAGCTCTTCCGTGAAGACGCCTAAAAGTCCTAGATATAATGCTATTACACGTCCTACATAACATTCAATGTTATCTAGGACGTGTTTGCATTTTATACATGTGCAGCTGGCAGCATCCTAAACCAGTCCTGGTCCTGCACATCCGCCAAGATTTTGGGCAGCCTATGAGCGTGACGTCTGGTGCTTCATTGGCGAAAGTTGCCTTTTTTGCAGCCATCCCAGCGTAAGCATCTGCGGCATCCCATCGTGAGACCGCTCCATTGTGGCATTTGCCGACCCAAGCACCAGTCAACTCCTAGCGTCATGCTGTCAGTGATTCGCCATTGTTCGGCCTCTTCCAAGCTCTTTGCGGCGCGTTCGCTCAGCGTGACGTCGAGTTCGGCACAGGACGCCTCGTATTCAGCGTCGGGCTCCGTGGACCTCTTGGCATCCGTTGGCAACACTCCGCTGCTAGAGCTCACCACTCTGTCCAAGCTCACAGGATGCAGACTCCTCGCCAAGGCCGAGTACGCCAACCCCAGCGGAAGTATCAAGGACCGAGTCGCCAAGTCCCTCATCCTGGACGCCGAAGAGCGCGGACTGCTCAAACCTGGAGGAACCATCATCGAAGCTACTGGAGGTAGCACGGGTGTATCCCTCGCTCTATTGGGAGCTTCACGTGGCTACAAGACGCTGCTGACAATGCCCGACATCACTGCGAAGGAGAAGGTTCAGATGATGAAGACCATGGGCGCTGAGGTTCACATTCTACCTACGACATCCATGTCTGACAAGGAGAACCACTTCTTCCACGTGGCTCGTCGTCTTGCGGAGACGACACCGAACGCCTACTGCCCCAACCAGTTTGACAACGTCGCCAACATGCGGGCGCACTATGAAGGTACAGCGCCGGAGATCTGGGAACAGGTTGGAGGCGAGATCGACGGGTTCGTCTCGTC
>JAHQIV010001746.1:0-10174 GCA_030463285.1 Phytophthora europaea
AAGGCCAAGCGCGCCACGGACGTCGTGGTGCAGGTGCCCAACCTCCAGGGCAGCAAGCTCGACGCCGCCCGCGTGGTGGAGCTGCTGTCCCAGGCCTCCATGCTGTCCAACTACCAGTTCGACCAGTACCTGACGGACGCCAAGGACGCCTACGGAGACAGCAAGCTGCGCCTACCGCTGGAAAAGGTTTACGTAGACGCGTCGGCCGAGTTCCAGAAGGTGAGAGAGGCCGTAGGCAGTTGTTGTGTTGTATATTGGAGGAAAACTCTTTGACGGCTGGGTGTTGTGTGTGTTGCTGCAGAATGTGGCGGAGCAGGCGACGGTCGGCGAGGAGACCGTCTTCGCGCGCAACCTCGGTACGCAGAGGGGGTGAATGTGGTCATTCTTATGTGGTATTTGGGTTGACGAAGTGATTCTGTTGTTGTGCAGGCAATGGTCGTTCGCACATTGTGAACCCGGCGTTCATGGAGGAGGTGGCGCGTGCGTCGGCCGACCTTCCCAATATGTCGGTCCGTGTGCTGCAGCAGGAGGATTTGGAGAAGGAAGGCATGAACATGTTCCTGAGCGTCGGTCAGGCCGGCGTTTGCCCACCCCGTCTAGTGATTCTGGAGTACCGTGGCAACCCCGACTCGGACGAGAAGGTAGCGTTGGTGGGCAAGGGCATCACGTTCGATACTGGCGGCTTGAACCTGAAGCCCACGGGTGCTATCGAAGATATGCACACGGACATGTGCGGTTCTGCTGCTGTCCTGGGGGCTGTGCGTGCCGCCTCTCGCCAGGGTCTGAAGGTGAACATTGTCTGCGCACTTGCGCTCGCTGAAAACGCCATCGGATCCAAGGCTGTGAAGCCGCTTACGATTGTCAAGTCGCACAAGGGCATCACCGTGGAAAACAACAACACCGATGCCGAGGGTCGTCTTGTGCTCGGTGACGCGATGTCGTATGTGCAGAAGGAGTACAAGCCTAAGAAGGTCATCGACGTCGCCACCTTGACTGGCGCGTGCATGGTCGCTCTGGGCGAGCACTGCGCTGGTTTGTTCTCCAACTCGGACGAATTGGCCAAGAAGCTGCAGGAGGCGGGAACGGAGTGCCACGAGCGTTGCTGGCGCCTGCCGATTCTTCCTGAGCACACTGCTGCGCTGAAGGGCTCGCAGTCGGACTCGCGCAGCACGGGCCGCGGCCGCTACGGCGGTGCCTCCACCGCAGCAGCTTTCCTGCAGCAGTTCGTTTACGAGGGCGTTGACTGGGCACACCTGGACATTGCTGGGCCGTCGAACTACAGCGCCCCCAAGTCGTACTTCCCCAAGGGAGCCACGGGCTTTGGCGTGCAGTTGCTGTACAACTATCTGAAGGAGCATGAGCAGAACTAGCGGGTGGATTCCTACCTCTCCTGAATGAGTCGAATCCCTAGAGTTATCTCGCTTCGCGTTTGTTGTTACTCACAATAGAGATGGCAAATATGAAAGGCGTGTTGAAGCTATTGGGCCAGGCTAGGATAGTTACTGCTCGGTGTACAGGTTCCAGACGAAAACGCAGCCATCGTCGCCCACGGAGATGAGCTGTCGGTCGTCAGGACTGAAAGCGAGTCCGCGGACATTACCCGAGTGACCCACACCGTCCATGATCAGCTGGTTGGTGTTGAAGTCCCAGAGTTTCACGAGTCGGTCGTTTCCACCGGTGGCAAACACCTCCAGGTTATGCGCCACAGCGATGCACGTGGCTTCTTCGTCATGAGCCTTTTGGATCACTGTGACTGGAGTGTCAATGCGCAGGTCCCAATACGATATGCGTTTCTCCTGTCCAGCACTAAGCACAAGTCGCTGGTCTGCAGACAGTGCGACGGTGTTGATTCCGCCCATGCGCTGGATGTGACTTGAAATTCTGCGCTCGTTGCGCAGATCCCAGCAGAGCAAACTACGATCTCGACTGCAGGAAATCGCATGCAGGTCATCGCGATACAGTGCTAAACTCGTGACTGCCATCGAGTGTTCCTTGAGGTGTGAGACCAAGTCACGCTTTCGGATATCCCACACACGGACTTCACCGCCGACACCTGCGGACACTATGAAGCGCTGGTTGTGACTCAACACTAGCGCCGTGACCCCACCCGTATGAGCATTATCGATAGACCACGCGAGTTCACCGGAATCGCTGCTGTGAGATCGGATGCAGCCGTCAGTCCAACCGGAGAGAAGGATATCCAGCGAGTACTGGAGTGATGTCGGTGCGCCGGCATCCCCAACAATGCAGCGAGTCGCAACGCTGTAGTCTGAAGCATCCCATACGCGAATAGTGCAGTCTCGGGAAATGGTAGCGAAGCGATCGGATACCTCTGGTGCGTACGCAATCTGCACGACGCCGTTCGAGTGGTTTTCGGATAGCAAACTAGCCTGCAAACTCCGCTGTGAGGTACCAAACGCGAGACGCACCGTGAAAATACTTCCATCCTGGGTGCCGGAAACGACCTCATTCTGTGCTGCGTTTAGCGCCATGCCAACGATGCCGCTGTCAAGCGCTACGTGGCACGTATCGACGAAGTCGTGGCCGTAATGGATAATGCTGCCATCGCCACCACCAACGAGGATGCCGCCGTCGAAGTACAGAATCGAGTTCACGCCGCAGGAGCAGGCTGGGACGACCTTGAATAATTGCCGGGTTTTCACACCGACAACGCAAAAATCACCACTGGAGCTTCCAGCCACGAGGGACTCCCGATCTGGAGAAAACTGCACGCAGGTATAGTCACGAATGAGCGTTTGCTCGATCTTGTGCTGCGTGAGCTCCCCCGTAGCCGGATTGAGTACCCAAAGCTGCAGCAAACGATGCCCCACCGTAGCAAATTGGTAGTTGGTAGTGTCTCGGCGCTTTACGTCGCGTGCCATACCTCCGAATACAACTGCAGTGACGATGTTCGACATCTTTTGGTGCGTGGCGCAGATATTCCCTGTCAAGACGTCCCAAATGTACAGCCGTGGCCCGTCCTCCGGCACGCCCACTGAGCAAAGCAGTCGCTCGTCGTCCGAAAATCCGAGCGCAGCGATACCTGCATCGTGCTCCGACAGTCGGAAGGCTAACCGTCGAGCTGAATAATCCCAAACTAGGACATCTGCGCGTCTGCCACGCTCGCCTGAGGCTAGTATTCTCCCCGAAGGAGACATGGCGATGCATGACACATTACCCTCGTGACCGCGCAGGAAGAGTTGACTGTGCGCGTCTTGGAAGGATGTAATCAGCACCGATCCCCCGGCTGGATACACGTAGTCTCGCCCAGAAGGATGGTAGTGAATCGCGTTTGGCACGGCTGAGAACCCGATGGTGTGCTCCAATTCGATCACGGCAGGGAACTGCGACTGCTTGTCGAATCTTTGGTGGGGTTCATTTGATGCTATAGCGAATCCTCTTGAACTTGGCTTGCCATCCATAGCAGGAACACCTTCATAGCCCCGAGCGTTGTTGCCGCCATCGTATTGCATTGTCTCTTCTGAGAGCAGCGAGCGACTCCTTGGTACAATCAGCACTGCGAAGAGACCCCAACACTGAGCGAGCGAGGAAAAGTAACCACTACACGTACACTAAACATATATCCCGAACTTAGCTCGCCTACTCGAACATGGTCGCGGACTCCAGGAGCCCCGTGGCACCTACGTAGCTCAAACACGTATAGTACGGAGGTAAGTTGTTCTCCTGCATCCACCGGGCGACATCCAGGCCAATGTCCTCTTGTCGGTCGAACAAGTTCAAGCGCAGGACTCCTCGGGACAGGAAGACCCTCGACGGCAGCTCGAACGTTTGCATCTGCTCAAAAACACGTCGAAACTGTTACAACACTCCGTCTCTAGCGTAAAAAACTATGCCATTGCCATGGGTTCCCACCTTCATATCCTTGACAATACTGAACACCATGGACTCGTAGACCAGCGTGCCGATCTCGCCATCGTCTCGCAGCTCATACAGAGCAAACGACACCCTCTTCGGGGAGTACGTGGGGCTGCCCGGGTACCAGAACACCCGGTACGGCACAATCTGCACACTGTTCACGAGGCAGTTCTCCCACAGCGTGTAGTCCAGGTGGTCCGTCGTCGAAAACCCCCACGTCGAGGCACTGAGCACCATGCCACAAATAAAACAAATAAAATGAGCAGCCCAAATGAAAAAAAAAATTATGGGCCATCGCACCTGCTCCAGTAGCACGGACGGCCTCTCGCGCAGCCGCACTCCAGCTGCAGCCGCTTGGCAATGGCCTCAAAGGCCATGGGGTCGTCCGCCACCACCGTGTTGGACAGCAGCGCCACCCCAATGCCGCAGTGCGAGCGCGTCAGCGTGTTCTCCGCCGACTCGTTCGAGTGGTCCACCGACGAGCAGTCTACCATGGCCACATTGCACCTAATTAGCTGCGTTAATGCCCCTATTGGAGCCAGAACAGCCAGTCGCACCGCGCACTCGACGCAGCACCGAGAGCTCTTCGCCCACGGGCCTCTGAGTCATCAGAGCGAGGCCCTTCCACTCCGCGGAGCTCCTGGACACGCAGTCGCTCGCGTACAGCGCCATGCGCTGCGCCAGGATCCGCCACGTGTCTGCAACGACAGCAACAAGTTGCGGTGGTCAGTGCAATGGGAGAAGACGGGGAACTGCGAGACACTGGGGCAGCGCACCACACTGGACGACGGTGTCGCGCACACGGCGGTTGACGGCCTCCAGACGCAGCAGCGCCGCGTGGTCAGCGAACTGCAGCGTTGCTGCCAGCAGGTCGCTCGGCAAGTCGCATAGCCCCATGATCCGAGTCGCGTAGTGACGGTGAGTGTAGCTTCTGGGTGACAAAGTTGAACCTTTGTTGGCTGATACCTTTATCGTATAATACCGGTAACTAGATATAAGATTTGAAAACCTTATAATCATTATATTATTAGAAGAAGTGACTTCATACAAATATATCTGCTATAGATGATAATTCTGCATAATCTGAACAAGACAGATAGGATAGAGTGATCTAATGCTGTTTGAGAATCAGTACTTCAAGTTACTTTGTGGTAACCTCATCACACTACTTTACTGCACCAAGTTGCCATTCAAGCAGCATGCACAAACCTATCGATACCATTGTCAGCCTCTCCTTACGTATACAACACTAGTTGACTGATGTTTTGCAAAGAGGCCAGGACGTCTCCACTCTAGTCGTTCCACCGGTTCAAAGCCTGGCGCAGCATACGCTGGAACTGCGAGGTGGCAGCGCGCTCCTTCTCGATCTCAACTCGAAGACGCTTCATCTCGCCCACCGCGCGATACTTCTGCAGCGACTTGTCCACTGTGCTCAGGCTCCCAAACGTCCGCCTTACGCTCTGCATGGAAACTTGCACAGGCTGCTTCACGATAGCACGGTCACGCTTGCTGCTGCTGTGGTCGGCGGCCAGAGGTTGTCTGGGCGCGGCGGTGTGCACAGCATCCAGAAGTCTAGCGACACTTGAGCCGAAGCCACACCAGCCGGCAGGATAGTAGATGTTGATGTCGCTCAATGTCTCGAAGAAGGTCTCGTAGATCTCCTCGAAGATTTTCCGCCACGGCAGCAATGTGTCTGCCTCTTGTGGAGTCACCGGTTCTGCCTGGCCGTCTTGTGCTAGGCGCTCATGAACCGGTAGCAGCGCGGTGTAGATCCGTTTCTTGAGCTCGTACGTCGACACCGCCGTGGCCGCTGGATACAATAGAAACAGTCGGTCAATGAAGTCTTCAACCTTTCTGAAGTAGACGTCGCAGGTTTGGTCACGTTGCACCGAGGAGGTCTCAGCCGCAATGCGAGTGACTTCAAGCGCAGTCAGCACCGTTCTAATCTCGTGTCGCCTCTCTGGTGAATTCCAACCTCGTGGTGGGTCCATGACGGCGAAATGCAGCTCAGGCGGCGGGTATGTGAGATCCATTACACCAGACGACAAAATATCTTCACGTACACGAGGGAATACAGCACAGATGTTGCCCTGGATACCCATCGTGGACTCGTACTGGTTCATCATAGCCTTGAAGCTGCCCTCCAGGAGTTCCTTCAGACCAACGCTCTTTAGATTACGTACAGAAGGAGTCAAGGTCGCAATCTTCGTCAGTGCTGGCCCGAACTTCTGAGGAAGGAGCTTGCCTGCGTCAACGATCTCGACGCTGACGTGGGCCAACTGCGAAGAGAATCGGCTTTGCACTCGTTCAACACAGCTCCCAAGCGTGCTTACGAGGAGTGCCCGCGAAGACTTGACTTCCGCCGAAGCGAATCCCAGCGCAAGCACACTCACACGGCACCCCGCCGTAAGTGATGATAGCAATTCTCCAACTCGCTGCTCCCAGCTGCTGCAATTACCAGCTTTCTGGAGTGCGCTCAGATCAACCGGGAGGAGAATGGCTGACGTCGCGGAAAGCTTTTCTGCCTGCATTTCGTGGGTATTTCTCTGGGTAAACGTCGAATCGAGATACCGAGAGCACACAGCAACACCCTGTACCATACCGTTGCTCGACTGAAAGGTTCGATAACAGTCAGGCTCAGGTTCAGCAGCATTTTGGGTTCCAGCCCTGACCGCGCACCACAAACCAAACGACGACGAAGTCCCATCCAGTAGGTCTGCTATCACCAACTTCCACGCGATTGACGGAGCCCCTGGGTTTTGCCGTCGAAGTGACGCACCGACCAATCCTAGGATGTCTTCGGAGCTCCACAGCGACAAGATTTCTGCATCCGAAGAAGGCAAATCAGCTTGAGCGTTTGCTACCTGCTTCAGCCGCTTCGTGCCAATTGGGGTGCCAATCGTGCCGTCTCCTTTGAACAACCACTGCACACTATCTTTCGCCTTTTGATGAGGGCGATCAAGTCGAAGCTTTGTCGCATCAATTGCAATGGGACCGGGACCGTTGCGTGAAACTTGCACATACTTCTTCCACATATGCAGCTTCAGCTTCAAAACAGCGCGCCTTCGCTTTTCGGTGCGATTCACGCGCTTTCTTTCTTCTCGCTCCTTGGCCAGTTGTGCCTGACGTTGAGCTTCAAGTGCAGCTTCTCGTGCTTGCCGCGCTTGCGCCTCCGCCAGCTCCTGTCGGCGACGTCGCTCTAGCTCTTCTGCAGCTTTCCGTCGAAGTTCTTCCTGCCGTTTCTCCTCTTGCCGACGTCGTTCTTCTTCAGCTGCCTTTAATCTCAGAGCTTCAGCTTGCTGCAGCGCTGCAAGTCGTTGACGCTCTGCTTCCCGGGCGGCTTCTTCAGCTCGTCTGCGCTGTTCTTCCAGTTCACGTTGTTTCTTTTGTTCGCGAAGCTTCGCTTCGAGCTCTTCTTGCTGTCGCTTTGCTTCTGCTGCCTCCTTCTCAGCTTGGGCTCGAACAATAGCTTCCTTCTTTGCCTGTTCTTCGCGTTGAGCAGCTTGCTCAGCTGCAGCCTTTTTACCCAGCTCTTGGCGAGCTTTTTCTTCTTTCGCTTGCTCAAGTTCCCGCATCCGCTGCATCATTGCTTGCTTCTTTTGCTCAAGCTCCATCTTTCTCTGAGCAATCATATCGAGGTCGTGCCTTTTCTGATTAGTATGAGGTGGCTGCTGAGCACTGCCGAAGGCCATAGATGTTCTTCCGGGTGTGTTAGGAGTACTTGATGGGGGTGCCACTGATACTCCTTCGTTGTAGTCAACGAAATAAGAGTAGTCATCTTCATACTGAGGCCTATCCGGGTACAGCCTCGCTTGCTCTTCTCGCTCGGAATCTTGGATCAACTTGCTCAGCGCTGGGTATTCATCTCGCGCGTACTCCGTCACGCCACGGCAAACATCTCGTCGTAAGTAATTGCTGCAAACACAAAGAGGACATTATTCAGAACAACTGAAGGTAGCTTGTGCTCGACAAAAGATCCGTACCCCTGCTTCATCCCAACGTAGATCTTGGAACTTCGAGTCTTCAACGGCGCATTATTCCGCCGTAGTTGAGCATCTACACGCAGAATTAACACGCAACCGTCAACATTCATGTACATGAACATCACCAAACAAACCACGCTGAGCGCAAATACATACCTGTCTCAAAATCGCCACCGAACTTCACAACAATTGAGCTGTCATCACCAGCTCCAGGCTTACCAGATATCCTTAGCTGATGTTCCAGGCACACTGAGTATGCGTGCTCAATGTCATCAAAACAGAGCAATTCTACCAAGTCTTCCAGTGGATAAGTCTGGCTGCGATAAGCCCGGTTCATACGAAGCAATGCTGAGGACCGGACATTCGGGATGTACCGGAACAGCAAGCACGATTGCAAATAAGGTGCTTGTCGAAGCAGGGAGAAAAACTGGAAGTAGTCGCCAGTGTGCCGAGCAACGAATACACGCATCGCGAACTTCATGTGGGGGCTCTCCAAAATGTGGCGCGGAAGGTTCTTCACGTACTTCAACACATCCATACCACGACCATTGTCCAGGGTACAGAGGATGAAATACGCTCGACACTCGGCCTCGAACGGACTGAGGTATGCGGGATCTCCGACCTTGTGGCTTTCATCGTACAACTCGTTTAGGGACTTGAGGGTTTGGCCGAGTTGCTCCATGTTTTGCTGCGCCACGAAGCTTGGAGTCTCGATGAGTTCATGCTCACTGAGAACGTGATAACGTGCAATACGTTCGTGAATGTCAAGGGCTATAGGGTGCACTCGACCACCTGCGCCACGATAGTTCTGGAGGACAAAGTCTTTGCGAATCATCCGAAACCGATCCCAGCAGAAGTTGTAAAGCTCGATAGCCTCCGGAACCCGAGGCGGCTGAAAACGTGGATCCAAGCCACACTGCTCCAAATCCATGATCACCTGCTCGATATACAGTTGAGTTCGCCGAAGAACACCAGGAGGGCGAATCTCCTCCGGAATATCTAGCTTATGGTCAGCCGAACTGCGCTGGAAACGCTTGATGATCATGTCACGTTCGGTTCCTGGTTGATCAGGGAAACACTTTTCGAAGACACTTAATTCATCCACCCGAATGTGCAGCTCCCGTTCTGCTGGACTACACATATCAGCACAGAGTCCATCCAGATTGGTAGCGGCTGAAAGCTCCGCTTTGCTGTTGTCATCGCGGGATGAAGAGGCCGCGGACGGTATGGGAGCAAATTGAGTCTCTTCGTCGCTTGCAGCTGGAACTTTTTTCTTTGCGCGGGTTTGCCTCTGCTTCGGATGCTTTTCATTGGTTGGACTTGCCTTGGGTGCGCCAAACGCGTTTCCATCCGACAGGAATTTCTGGTTGCTTCTAGGCTGTTGTCCGCCAAAGGGATTCTGGTCCTGCTCTGTTGCAGCACCAAATCCCTGCGCTCGTTTGCCCTTTCCGAACAGAGACTTTTTCGAGCCGTTCATTCGCGCCTCCATTGATGCCATCTTATCAGCATTGGCGAACCCTCCCGCTGAAGCATCCGAGCCGAATTTTGGCGTCGACTGTCGTCGCTTATCGGTAGTGCTACCACACGTTGTCGCAGATACAGGACCGCCAGGAGGCGACGGCTTGCCGAATGCTGGGGAAGACTGGAAACCGCTAGTACTCGATGCTCCGCCAAAACTTGTGTGGACGGTGGGGGCGTTTGAGGTGCCGCCACCAGCAGCGAAAGGGTTGTCTGCACGTGACCCTGCAGCATTTGGAGTGATTTGTTTCTTTCGTACTCGAGCACCAGACGCTTGACTTCCAAATGAAGTTCCGGGCGAGGACAGCGGAGCTGGCGCTGGTGCACTGCCGGAGCCAAACCAACTCGAGTCCTGCGAAAAGGAGCCCTGCCCACGCTTGGGCGTCGGTGCGCCGAATGTAGTCTGTCCCCCACCAAGTTCATTGTCGTTCCCTCCGAACGTTGTACTGCTCCCACCAAACGACGACAATCCACTACCGCCAAACGAAGTCTTCGAAGCATTCCCACCGAACGCGTTACCTCGGTTCTTGGGCTTTCCACCCCCCGCCGACGCAGAGCCGAACGTCGTGTGTGCACCAGCTGAGTTTGCAGAGGGCGAGGCGCTGCTCTGTCCGAATGACGCGCCTCCAAACGCAGTCGCTGAGCTGGCCTGTGCTTTGTTCTTGTTGGTCTTCTTCTGTCCGAAGGGATTCCCACTGGTTGAAGCTGCACCAAACCCGCCCGAAGGCGCCGGAGGAGCCCCAGCCAGACCACCAGGCGGCAGAGGGGGCTGCTTGCCGAAGCCGCCGCCTGCAGCG
>JAHQIV010001747.1:0-10173 GCA_030463285.1 Phytophthora europaea
TCCGCGTAGTCCGGGCGCTGGATGTGCTCGGGCACCTCGCTCATGTCCGACACCTCGCCGGGGCGCAGCTTGCCTGTGAACTCGAAGCCGTCGAAGGGCGACGCGTTCTCGGCGCGCGCCTGCTCCTCCGCGAGGGCCTGCGTGAACATCTTGTGCAGCGCCTTGTGCGAGGACCAGTAGCCCTTGAAGCACTGCTGCGAGCAGAAGGTGCTCATGGCCGGCGGGATGCCCAGCTTCTTGCACGTCGGGCACACGAGCGAGCCGCTCTTGCTGCACGTCGGCGTCACACACGGGGCGTTCGCCATCTTGGTCACCACTCGTCGAATGAAATGAAATGGAGGGCAGACTTGTCACCAGGGTTCGGTAGTAGTGAGGATTTTGGACTATCACTGATAATGATACTCAATGCTGAGTCGATATCAGTAATATTGATATTATCATTGGGGCGATGGCGATAGCATTACACTAATAATATCACTGATAATTATCACTTTCGGTCGAACTCACCGGATCTGCCACTTGCTTCCCTCCATGCGGCTGAGCTCAAGACGATTGTGGCGTAGTATCAGCTGCCGTTGTGCTCGCTCATTATCAGTTCTCGTGCGTAGTGGGCTCATCACAGACGAACCTGTTGAGAACACGCGTTCCTGGAACACAGTGGAAACACCACGTCCCAGCCAGACGCGTGCAAGTTTTTCAATTGAAGGGTACTTCTTATGACCGACCTCAGCGAACCAACTGCAGACATCGGTATTCCCGCATAGTTGCTCAACGTTCCACACGCGAACATTTCTTTTCCTGTCGCGCACGCTCAACTTCCTCATACTCATCTGTAAGCTCTTGGGAGTCACATTCATCATTGAAGAACTTCCGGACACATGCGTGACTGCAGAACATGCATATACATCTCATTAGTCAAGCGCGTTAGATGACCTAAGCTAGAAAAGACACTATACCTTTTTGAGAGGTTGATGTCAGGTTGGGTGCAAACTTCATTGCTGCATAAGTGACACACGCAGCAAGGGCACGTTGCCGAGATGTCTCCCCAGTGGCAGTCGATCTTTGCACACTTCATTGATCGCGTGTTTGGGGCGTAGATTCGAAGAATGAGCGAAATCGAATGATGCGCGGAGAAGGGAGAGGCTAGAGAACCACACATGCGGGTGCCCTTTAAAGATCTTCCCTATGTTGAGCTTCCGGAATAATATCAGTGATAATATTACTGATATCGCCATGATTTTATGCGAATATAGATATTATCACTATCACCAGCCCAATCTGAGTAATATATCATTATCATTATCAGTGATAAATACCACTGATATCGGTGATATTCAGACTAGTACTGCCAAACCCTGCTTGTCACAAAGAAACTCGCTTGGTGTGGTCTACATAAATCAGCCAGAGTGATGGTCATATTGAAGTGCACCACGAAGCGTCGCACCACTGGAAGATGCCGGAGTATCTAGAGATGACGACGCCCGAACGAGACAGCGGAGTGCAGGCGCGAGTGGAAGGGATGGACGTGGTGCGTACGAAGCTCATGTGACTGCAGTGTGGGGTTGGTCTCGGCTGATTCCCGCCTGCGTCTGGCGCCCGGCAGACCGAGCGTGAACAGGATGAGGAGATTCGAGTGGAAGACAGCCCGAATAAATGTACAGCTACAGCTACACAAAGACTGAGAAATACGAGAAAGAATTAATTGGGAGTGAGTGGGATATGTGCAGACGAGAGTATGCCAAGGTTTGATGGGGGAATCACCAGCCGGGGCAGTGACAACTTCAGTCCTGACAAAAGCACGGAGGCGGGACGGTCGGTTGCTCGCGTGTACGTTCCGACCCTCCAAGAGCGAGTACATGTTGCCATGTTAGGACCTTTTGGCTTAGTTCTCGAGCTCATCAACTTCGCACTGAGTATGCTCATCTTTTCCGCGTACATCGCTGAGGTACGTGCTTGTGGCGACTAGGGACGTAGCCTTTAGTGCTAGTGACCCTGACCAGCAACTGTGCAGCTCTATGATCAGAGCATTTACTACTCGGATTCGCAAACTCCAGTAGAGATGGTCGTTACGTCTTTCTTCATCGTTGACTTCGGCCTGAACATGTTTATTGCTGCCGAGCCATGGAAATTCGTTTTTTCAGCGCATGGCATGATCGACCTCGTCACGATTATCCCGTCATTGATAGTGGTGTGTGACAGCTTGGTATCTAAATGTTTTCTCAATGTGCTGATTTCAATTTTCTTGATTCTTGACAGTTCATTGACCCAGGGAGCCGTTCAGACTTGATGTTTGTGTTTCGCGTGCTCCGTATTTTTCGGATTCTGCGCGTGTTGCGGTTGGCTCGCTACATTAGATTCAAGAAGCATGGTTTCGAATACGAAGTAAGTCTGCTGAGCCAGAAGCAATGTGCTATAGCGTATGTAAATAATGTGGCATGGATTTGGTATTGCACAGCTTGGTGTCTTCATTCTATCGACGATCGCGGTCATACTATGCGCAGCAGGGATATATCAAGCACTGGAATCCGAGCAATACGGTGAAGATGAAAAACTTCAGTTCCATGACTCGCTGTATTTTGTCCTCGTCACCGTGTCGACAATAGGTAAGGCGCTCTAATATTTTTCGAGCTTGAGTTGTTCTAATGGATTTCTCTATCGCTTAGGATATGGAGACATTATACCACGCACTTCGTTGGGTCACATCTTCGTAATTGTGATGATTATTGGGATTTTCACGATTGTCCCGGCCGAGGTGAACAAACTGAATGTGCTTGCGAAGCAAAGCAATGCGTGGGATAAAGAGGTAGTTGTGAAGTCGTCGGGACACGTCATCGTCTCCGGGTATAATCTTTCGGCTAGCTCCGTCCTGGAATTCCTTCAAGAATTTTATCACCCGAGTCGCGGTTCTATTCATTTAGATGTGGTGTTCATGAGTGATGATCCCCCATCACCTGGGCTTCTTTGCATTCTTGGAAAGCAAAGATATCGCCGAAAGACCAGCTATTTGAGGGGAACATTAATGAAGGAGCGAGATCAGTGTCGAGTGAAAATGGCCTCAGCAACTGCAGTATTTTTCCTAGCCAACAATAGGCATGAGCCAGCTCAGCAAGACGCCGCAACCATTCTCCATGCAGTCTCAATCAGAAATTACGCGGATAGTTGCGGAAAGCACGTGGATATCTACGTGCAACTACTCTCGCGGGTATACGAATATGAGATGTCGTCAGTCTTACTAGGTGCAAACGCGACAAAGACGTCTGAATTGAAAGATATGCTGTTAGCCCGCGCAGCTGTGTGCCTTGGATCCAGCACTCTCATACTCAACTTGATTCGCTCGTATCATTTGGGGCAATACGCCAAGCGGCGTACGTGGGGCAAGGCGTGGATTCATGAGGTACGTGATCAATTGCTAATGCTGTGTCTCAGATCTGCCATTCTAGCTACTAACTATTGCTGGCACAGTACTTGGATGGGTTGACGTACCAAGTTTTCCCGATCATCTTCTCGTCTCGCTTTGACCACCGCAAGTTCGGTGTCGTGGCTCGTCATATTTACGAAAAATATGGGGCGCTGCTTATTTCGGTCTTAAGTCAAAATGCTTGTGGCGACCAGGATCCTTCATTAGGTGGTGGAATTCACACCGCTGGTGTCCAGTTAGCTCCTTTTCGAACGCTTATCCAGGAAGGGTACGCATCGCTGTTCCAAATGAGTATTATAACCTGTCTTTCTAATGTGTGAATTGCTTGTGAAATGTCACGGGGCAGTGATATTGGTTTTATCATTGCTAGAACAGCATCTGACGTCATACGTATCGTTAGCACATACGGGTATTGGGAGGAGGAGTCAGAAGGAAATCTCCGTTCCTCGTCAAGTTTTCTCACTGCTCCTGTGCGTGTTTCATCGGATACGTTATGGCGGCGGCGATCACCTCGTCCTCAATTCCAGCCTACCACTCGATCAGCCTCAGTTCGAAATATCCGGTTGGGGTTATCAGAGCAGACTAAGCGAGATCGATGGGAAGAACCTGTGGAGAGTACGATAAATGACATCTTGGTCGACAACGGTAGTTTACCGGCCGCTTTATCGTCTGATGAACCGCTAAAGAAGCAACTTCCAATTCGGATCAATCGAGCTTTGTCTATACCATCGGTGGTAAATTCGCCTCCGAATGGCAGTTCGCTGTATGCAGCCATCCTATCCAAAGACGAACTGAAGATTGAGGCAGTATTTGAGCGAGAACACTACCGGCCTCACGTAAGGGGACAGTCAGGACACTACGTCATTTGCTCGAGAAGCTTGTCGGATGCAGTATCGATCGGCACGTTTTTGCGGAGTTACGCCCGACGAGAGTACGAGTGCGACTTGCGTGGTACCGAGCGCGATCAATCCGCTAAGTGCGTGAAAATAGTTTTCCTCATGGCGTACAAACCGACAGCAAAAGATTTGATGATTGTAGCTGAAGAAAGCTCTGCTGATTTACTTCGCAATGTACTGGTTGTGGTGGGGAGTCCGGCACGGACCAATGATCTAGTTCGAGTGGAGGCTACGAAAGCCCGACAACTCGTGATATTACCTCTCGACAAAAGTATATCAGAAGAAAGCGATGAACTTGCATCGACGTACCAAGTATCTGAATTCGGGCTTAGTGGCCAAAATGCATGGACAGATGACGAACGAATGGCCGACTTTGGGGTTGTCTGCTCGCTGTTAGCTGTTGAGATCACGAAGCAAGGGCTATCGAGAAGTACTTCACCTCGATTTCGTCGTCGCCAGAGCAGTAGACTAGAAAGTAACGCGAAAGCATCTCCTACTCGTATATCGTTCAAGCGCGAACTGGAACAAGGTATCCCGCGGGAAAGTGCGAAACTGAGGGCATTGGGCCGCTTTCCTGGTTTAGATCCTGGTATATTTCGCGAAAAGTTCGACGTTGTTGATACAGTTCTTCAACACCACGATGCCCAACCCGCACAAGCAAATAAGCGAAAATTTACTGCTTCCAGCCCTTCGACAATAGCGCAACCCAGAAATACTTTGTCAGTATTGCACTACGCATGTAACGCAAAACTTTGTCGTCCATGTGATGAAGCCGTCCAAGATGATTTTCCGTCCCTAACTCCCTCATTTGCGGGAGGTAATATCTTCTTGTCCAGTCTCCTAAACCGAATTGTTTGCCAGGCATTTTACAACCCCTATATCACCGACGTGATAGAAATGCTGGCGAACGGAAGTGGCGAAGAAATTATAGGCAAGAATGTGACTCCAGCATCATGCGAAGTACCAACTTCTGGCTGCTCGAATGGAAGCCCCCACCGCAGACTTTTCGATGTGGAACTAGAGGACGAATTCGTTGGTAGGGGTTTCATTGATGTGTTTCTGGACTTCATCTCGAGAGAAATGATAATCATCGGTGTGTTGAGGCATACACACCCCGAGTTGGAGAACCTACTTCCGTTCGTCTACACTTGCCCCGGTCCGACAACTGTTATGCACTCGATGGATCGGCTTTTCGTGCTTGGCTGAAAGGCTATTGACATCAAAACCTAATGAATGGAAATCACTGTAAAAAATATGGTGCGCAAGCATGGGATAGGCACGCTTTTTTCAGTTTTAAATGACCTAATTGTCGTAGGTGAGGAGGGCAGTATCGTTTTCCTGCTTATCTCTTCCGCGTCGCTGCAGCTCGAGACCCGGGCTTAGCTGCTGGCGCTTTTTTCGATGTTGCCTTGATATTGTCGCGCTGGGACTTTTCCCGACAAAAGTTAATGTGGCGCTCGGCTGCCTTTTCGTTGAAGCGCCGACTGCAATACTCGCACTGGATAAGGCTTGGGTCAGGAGCGGAGGGAATCACCGGCGGTAACTCTTTCCCCTCCTTCAATGCCTTGGAAACGTCACGACTACTTTTCATGGCATTGCGGAACATTTCACTCTTCTGCTTCCAGTCAGCTGCTGTCTTAGCCTTAATCGGCTGTTCTGCTGCAGACAATGGCGGTTTACGGGAACCATTGCCTGCATTTTTAGTCTTGGCCTCCTTCGCGAGTTTCTCAGCCTCTGTTCCCCCCAGACGCTTCGCTGTCATGTTGAATACTTTGCGCTGCCCTGAAAACACCTTCGCGCAGATCTTTTGGTGCTTTTGGAACGACACGGTGTTGAATTTTCGGTTGCAATTGTGGCATTGCTCCATCTCTTCTGCGCCATCCGCGTGTTCATCCTGCAAGGCACAGCGCAACGACAACACGGTCAGAATTAAATCAACAGGAACAGAAATACGTTCGCTCTTACCAATTCTTCGGAAAGGTTAAACCCGGTAGTGATGGGAGGAGGATAACGAGTATCCCCCGTAGAATTTTCATCAACGTTGTGTAACGGCGTTTTTCGCCTTGCTGGCGGTGTTGGTGCTGCTGCTTGAGTTGGAGCTCGCCGTGGTGCAACTGGCTGCCGCGGGGGTGGAGTTGGTGTATCACGGGACATCATTGTTGAAGATGGAAGTCGCGCAGAGTGGACAACAGCACTGGGAGTGTTTTTCTCTACGAAAAGCGAAGCCTGGTTAGTCGGGGCACTCCTCGCCTTTCGGCGAGACATCTTGGACTTGAGAAGCATCAACGAGTTCTGCACAGCCAAGAAAAGTGATGAGTGGCACGACAATTTGTTGAATTCACTTGAAGTGCGTACCCCCATCTCATTCGGTGTTGCCATCGCACGCGCGTTATTCTCTCTGTGCGGATCAGTCGATGGCACAGTCCTTGGCTCCCTTCGACGAATTGGTGTTTCTACGACATTCCTGTTACTTGTAGCAGTGGGGGCAAGACCACCGCCAGCGCATTTCGAACACCCGCAGCTCGAATTCCGCAGGCATGGGCCGGTGTGCTTTTCAGTCCGAGGTGGCACCAGCGTCTTCTTGATGGGGAGATCTTCAATCTCTCGCCCTGTCGCGCGCTTTACTTCTCGGAACAACGTGTCATGCTCTGAGTCAATCCCAATGCCCATTAGAACCGCATCATATTGAGCCCATCTGCCACCCTCAAGAGCCCGTTGGCACTGGAAGGCAAAACAAAAAGGCTAACAACATACCTGGTTCGAGCGGCGTCACGTTTAAAGAAGTCATCTGCTGCTGCGGCGTCGGGGGTTTTTTCTTTGGATATCTGCGCGACAAATTGTCAAGAGCATCGTTTCCGTAACTTGTTGGGTCTTCCGCGTCCTGGTGGTTGTTGTTGTGGCCATAGTTACGGTAGGCCATACTGTCCGACGACAAAGATCTGGAGGCTTGGTCTAGTTCTTCTCGTGACGCTGGTGGCGACGGGTTACGAGCTCTCGAGTTCACCCTATTGAGTGATAGCATTACATCACAGCTCAAATAAATAACTATCCCCAGAGAAGGCCTACTGAATGGCAGAGGCACACATACTTAGGAGCAAAGGTGTGATCGTCGGAGAAAACACCGCGCTGCCGCTGCTCACGAAGTTCTTTTGCTCGTTCCTTTTTTTCTTGCTGCCGCTTAGCATAATCCGTCGGGTCGCAACGCAAGCGGGTACCAGGCTGCTGCATTAAGATCTGCAGCAACTAATGCGAGGCGGTGACAGTCGTATTGAATGGGAGGCGTGCAGACTCGAGCCACCGATACCCGACAACTTGGCGGCGCAGGAACGAGCTGAGCGTGCCGGAGCAGCTGTGCTGAGAGCACAATACTGCTGTGTTGGTACGTTTTCCCTTGCTGCTGTTTTGGGCGCTTCAGTCTTTTGCAACGCACGACGGACTCCATAAACTGTCTTCAAAGGTCAGCCATACTATTGATATACTGCATCCGTTACGAATGTCGCCTCGATGGACCTCCCCCTAATAGGTGAATCCCCACACCTCACGGCTTAGTTAGTGGGGCGTGTCGTGAGCAGCTCTCCAACCACCTCACGAACCCAGGGCTGCTTGAACTGCTGGGGACGGGGGACACTGAATTCATCCAGCTCGGTCTCCGCAGCTAGAATCTACCGACAGTGCAATACATGTTAGAAGGGTTCTCGAGGCAAAAGGTATCGCGAGATGTACCTGCTCATCTGCCAGTTGGGACGTCTTGACATCTGCCATAAACCCGCAAGGATCCTGCGCAAACTGCGTCATCCATTCTTTCTTCCTTGTGTATGTCTGCAAGCGCTCAAGGATATCCAACCCTTGTGCCTGCAGCAACGCCAACTCTTTTTTCTGGTCCTGCTGCAGCTCCTCCCACTCCTTTAGCGCATGAGTCCGCGTCCTGTCTAGATCCGATGTCGCCGCAACAGACACATCAAAGAACTTCTCGTCCAGCAACTCGGAGTCGCATGCTGTCGAGAGGCTTAGCGTGTACTCGAGATTAATAGCATTGATAGGAGTCAGGTGCTGCTTGAGCGCTACCACGATGGACGTGAAAGGCAGCGAGACGCAATTCAGCACCTGCACGAGTCTTTCATCGCACACAACCACCCGACAGTCGTCCTCCTTGATCAGGTTGCGCAGCTTGATGTACTGCCACATCGCCAGCACGATGTCTTGCTTGGTGTACGCTTTGGCAGGTCCCAGGTACTGTCCAATCGCTGCTTCCAGCTCAGGCGAGATCGAAAACCTCTCGGGCGTCTGCGCTGCGAGCAGCTTAATCTTGACCGTATGCGCCGTGCTGGCAGTACGCGACACCTCCAGTCCGTCCACCTCGTGACTGGCCTTCTGGAAACTCGTCCACTGCGAGATGGTCGCAAATACCCCAAACGGATCAGAATCCTCGCAAAAACAACCTCCACAACAAAGTTCCTGATATCGTCAACTACTCACTTCAACAACGTGGTCTGAGTACAGGTGCGGGTCCAACTCGATCGACGCCTTTCGGAAGTAACTCGAGAATTTCTGCAGCATTGACACTCAAGGTTAATTGTGAGCACTACCCGTAGTATCAGCCGACCACCAGGCCCCACAGAGTCAGCCACGCACCACAATCGTGGGCTCTCCAGCCGAAGCTTCGACGCCTTCAATCCGCAGCGTCCACCGGCCGGGGGCCGCCTGTGTGTCCTCCGAGGCCTCCACTGGCGGCACGTACGTGTGATACACGCGCACACGCAGCTGCTTCGTCTCCGTCTGCCGCAGCGAGCACAGCGCAGTCGTGTCAGCTACATGTAGCAGGTGGGGTCTTCTATTAGGGGGTATCTTACCTGCAGCGGGTAGTAGCGCTCGCCGCGGAGCTCGCGCGCCATGACCTGCAGTCGCTTGGTGAGCTGCTGGTGCGCGGCCTGCGTGCGTTTGAGCAGGTCGATCTCGCGCTGGCACGTCCAGTCGCCGTGTAGAAGGTCCTACTCATGAAGCACAAATGTTAGTGAGCTGCGGGTAGCTTCGGCGCAGACACACGACGCACCGCGGGCAGCTCGTTCATGGCGGCGCTAATATTTGCCTCGGCGAAATAAAACTCGGTGGGCAATTTGATTTTATTTCTTTGATGTGGTATACATGACCTATCCTAACAATATACTTAAGTAAGAAACAAAAAAGGAAATTGTCTTCAAAGATAGCACAGTCTGGCACTGCCAAGGCGACTGGCAGATGACCGCTGGTACCGGTATCGGCCATCTGACAAAGTCTTGAGCACGACTACCCTAACCGCGCTCTCGCCATGTCAAAATCTTGATTTCCATTCGCTCATTTCTGCATCGGCACGACCAAACGGTAGGGGCCAGGTGCGACCGAGGAAGCCAGCAGCTCCGATAGCTGCCTACATAGTCCAAGTTCTGGACAGCGCGAGATCGCCTCTCTCGTTCGCGCCTTCTCTGCCAGACCCTCTCTTCTCTCCCCCTCCCCTCCCCTCACCGCTCGCTCGCTCGCTTGCCGACGAGCACTCGCCGAGTCGCAACGACCAGAAACAATCGCCGCGGCGGCATCGCCATCATGGAGGAACGAGGCGCGGCCGGCATGGCCTACGTGGGAGGACTGGGCAACGTGGCCAAGGTGCTGCTCCTGCTGCTGAACATGGCGTTCATGGTGGCCGGCTGCCTGCTGGTGTACTTCAGCCACCGCGTCAAGAGCTCCGGCTGGCTCGACGCCTTCCAGGGCGACTACGAGTGGATCGGCACGTCCACGCTCATCTTCACGCTCGTGCTGGGCGCGGTGGTCATCGCGCTCTCGGCGCTCGGCTGCTTCGGCGCGCTGCTGCAGCAGAAGCTGCTGCTG
>JAHQIV010001748.1:0-10172 GCA_030463285.1 Phytophthora europaea
TGGCCTTCGAGCGCGACGTGCTGCAGGGCGCCGACAGCGTCATCGTCAAGCCGTCGCTCTTCTACTCGGACATTGTGGCCAGCTTCGCCGCCAAGAAGACGGTGCCCGTGGTCTGCTACCTCGTCTCGGGCGAGTACAAGATGGTCAAGGACTACGGCGACTCCACCAACTCGCTCGAGAGCGTCGTGCGCGAGGCCCACCTAGGGCTGCTGCGCGCCGGCGCCAGCGTGCTCATCACGTACTTCACGCCCTACATCCTGGACCGCTGCGCCAAGTGGTAGGGAGGGAGGGAGAGCCACAGGTAGAAGTTGCTAGGCTCTGTATAAATGATTGTCCACGACCTCACTCTGATTTCATTCTGCTTTACGGTAGTTTTTTCACGAACCGCCACTATAATACTAGTAGATAGATATCTACAGGTGCAGTACTGAGTGATAGCAATGGTGGGGAACCCGGTGCGTAGTGGCAAAGGCGTCCCTCGATATCCTCCGTGGCTTCAGAAAGCTCTGAAAGTGAAGAAGGAGACCGAGCGGTTCTGGATCAAGCAGCAGCGAGTCGACCCCCAACAGCAGAGAACGCTGGATCTAGTAGCGTCGACAGCTCAAGCGACAGTCTCAATGCAAGCTGCGGAGTGGAACAAGACGCCGGAGCCTTTCGTGAACGTGTGGGTTAGTATTGCAGCAGATGACGCCCACGCAGTCAGGACGTTCTTGGAGGAGGACAGGCGTCGATTCTTCATGCGAAAGGATTATCTTGGCAAGAGCGACAAGATCGTCGAAGGTGGAGGAGGAGGCGAGTCGCTGCTACACGAGGCCAGTTATCTCGGGTCCGTCGCGGTCGTTCGCTTCTTGGTTGAGTTCATGCAGAGCCACTTCCCACCGGAGACTTGTCTGGTGGCTGTGAATGCGGCCGACACGCAGTACAGTCTCACGACGCCGATGATCGCGACGTGCCGCAACTCTGTCGGAGCTGTCGCCAACCGGGTGGAGATACTGCGTCTACTGGTGGAGGCTGGAGGGGACACAGCGCGCAGAGACTCGCACGGAGACAACGTGTTGCACTGGAGCGCTCGCAACTCGCAGGTATTGCTGCTACGCTACCTGCTCAAGCACACGGACGCTGTCGTCGTCGCCTTTTCAGCAGAAAACTACAAGCGTCAGAAGGTGAGTCGTTGCTTCGTACTGCCTAACGCTAATACTTCTACTAACTTGTTGCACTGCAGCCACTAGACATTGCGCAGCTGCAGCTGCAGCGCAACAGGTGCCTATCGACTCTCACCGTTCACGAGCTGCTGCTGGGCGTGGATCCAACATGCAACTTACGCATGAAGATGTTGAGTATCAAGCGCAACGAGGATCTCGCTCGAGCTCGAGACGCTGCGTACGTGCAGGAGCAGCTCGCGGCAGTGATGGAGATATCGGAGGTGCTCGTCCCCACCGCAGAGAAGCTGTGGCGAGAGACGATTGAGCTGGCGGAGAGACGACGCAAGGCGGAGGAGCAGCAGCACGTGGACGAACAAGTGAAGGCGGCGGTAGCGGCGGCTCGCGAGTGGCTGGAGACCAAAGAGGGCAAGCTCTTCGTCAAGAAGCAGATCCCGCTCGCCACCGCCGACATCAAGCAGGCCGTGTACAGTGGCAAGATGCCCAAGCCCAAGGACTTCAAGGTCGCGGCCGTGCAGCGAGTGCAGGATCTCTTCTGCGTCGAGAAAGAGCAAAGCGCCAAGAAATCGGCCACCGAGAGCTTCGTCGCCCAGCGTCCGCCGTACCCTCGGGACCGAGTCACGGAGCTGCGGCGTATGCTGAACATGTAGCCATTTACCTAGGACAACTTCAACTTGGTCCGCTAATCGAAATCTTTCGCGTCGCTTCAAGGTGTAACGGCCTCCACAGTATCAATTACACCCTCGTGTGCATTGAACGAGATGAAGGCGACTGCAAACGACAAAGACCAGGAGGCTAAGCCTCAGGTGTGTGGCATTATGCTGGCTCAGTGATAAATTCCCCGTGTAATAACGATCTGGTACAATCTATTTTACCGAACAGGTGACGAGGGCGAAGGCAGAGGCAAAGGTAGGCTCTAAACGCCAAGAAGCAGCTTTATTAGGGGTTTATCTTCTCAATCTGTGGGTATCGATGCAGTCTTCTGTCATTCCATCGCGGTTCAACACTCCTGCTGACGAGAGACGAGCGTACGTACGTATTTGACGCCCACAGTGCTCGAAGAGAGGTGATAGTTCACGTGTTTGGTGCGTGAGTGTAGAGCCTCTCACCCTGCCGATGTCGAAGACAAAGCGTCTGGCATGAAAGAGTCCAAGCTGAAGCAGCCAGAAGTGAAGATTCTGGATCGACACCGTCCAGGAAATTCGTCGTCGTCAACTGTGACTGCGGAGCGAGCCGAGAGCAAACTTGAACATTCACAAGACGGATCCTTGCACACGGCGCGAAGCGTGCAGTCTCTAGCGAACGATATGCGGCGTATTCGGTCGATGCGAACAGACCCCGAAGATGCTTCTGCAGCTGAAGAAGGAGGTCGGAAGGCCGAGAAGAAGAAAAGCAGCGAGGGGCGACTCGCGCCTGGGGGGCGTCCACGACCTGCACAGATTAAGCTGGAGATTGCTGATCTCGAGTCGATGGTGAACGTTGACTGTCCTCCTGGCCAAGGCGCCCCAGGTCGCCAGGCGCCAAGAAGTCCGAAGCTGTCGGGGCCGAGTGCCTTTGCTAGGCCAGGTACGTCGACTTCACCCACGATCTCGTCCACTGGCAAGAAGGGCATTCAGCGCAACTTCGTTCAGGGTCTGGGCTCAGATTTCCAGCTAGACCTACACAGTGGCAGCACGGATCGCCTGGAGCGCTCGTACGACTTGTCTGCGTCGGGGACGTTTGATGCTGTGGGGTTCCAGATCAAACAAACGGGTCTCACTCGATCACCCGACCGAGATTCGGATGGAGTTTCGAGCACTCAATCCGACAGACGACTGCAGCCGTCCAACACCAAGAAACACTTGGTAAAGCTTGGGGTTCTTGGTCGCGGGGCGAGCGGAGTAGTGCACAAGGCCCTTCACGTTCCGTCTCTGATGCTCGTGGCCGTGAAAGTCATCCCGGTGTTTGAGCATGAAAAGAGGCATCAACTCATCGCGGAGCTCAAGGCGCTGTACAACAATCTGTCCACGCTTCCGGATGCTGAAAGTGCCGAGAATGCCCGACAAAGTGTGGCGTGTCCAGAGCTTGTGTGTCTCTACGACGCATTCATGAACCCGAACGAAGGCAACGTCTCAATTGTGGTCGAGTACATGGATGGTGGCTCGCTACAGGACATCGTGGACACTGGGGGCTGTACCAGTGAGGTCGTGCTCGCCAATATCTCGTTCCGTGTGCTAAAGGGGCTGGCATTTCTTCACAGCACCCACCAACTGCATCGTGACATCAAACCCAGCAATTTGCTCATCAACCATTTCGGCGACGTCAAAGTCTCGGACTTTGGAATCGTGCGCGAAATGGAGAACTCCATGGCAAAAGCCACAACTTTCGTCGGCACACTCACTTATATGTCTCCGGAGCGCATTGCCAGCGAGGTGGACTCAGCACTACCCCTCGTTCATCCGATTCAGACCAACTAATTGTGTTGGTGCTTTTTACTTTTCAGGAATACTCGTACAAGTCGGATGTGTGGTCTTTCGGTCTCTCCATTATGACCTGTGCTCTCGGTAAGTTCCCATATTCATCGCGTGGTGGATACTGGGAACTGCTGCACATGATCCGCAACGAACCGGTACGCTCTTTTGCATGAACGCTTTCGGAAAGAACGTCTGTATCTAACAATTTTTCTGTCGCTAGCCTCCTCGACTGCCCGAGGGTGAGTTCTCGGATTTGTTTTGCGATTTCCTAGACAAGTGCCTCAAGAAAGATCAAAACGAGCGATGGAGCATCAAACAGCTTCTCAAGCACGAGTTCATCTTGCGGTACTGTGTGGACCAGACAGCGACACCAAGTCCAGGCAGTCGCAGAATTACTGACGAAGATGACGTCGACGCGAAAACTCTCGACGATGAGAGCAAAGAGCAAGCGGAGGTGGATGAAATCGTGCAAAAGGTGGCTGAACATTACTTCAAAGACGCCAATGAGCTCATCAAGGAGCATTACTACACGCTGGACGACATCGCCGCGTGGATTCAGCTGCTGCCAGCCATGCAGAAAGTGTAAGCCGCGCTCTCTTTTAATTCTGTTGTATCTAGCGGTCTCATGTGCCGATTTTGGTTTCGTCTGCAGTAAACTCTCACGCTTCGCTGAACAAATCGGTGCCAACCGTGCACTTGTGTGTGCCAAGTTCCAAGAAGCCATGAATGATCTGCTCAACGACATCGAGGATACTTATTTTCTCGATGGCAAGCAACAGTCGAAGTGACCGAATGTGAAGAAACCACCCAAACTGAGCATCAAAAGACAACCGCCGTCAACAACGACTATCAATTATAAGTTACATTTCTGCGGCGCAATGAAGGAGGTGGCGGACAAGCTGCTGGAAAGCGCTCTATCGATCCTCCCCTTGGCCTCCACTGGTTCGTCGCCGACTTTATATAAAAAGCAAATATACCACCGCTTCCACCGCAGATT
Source organism: Phytophthora europaea (assembly GCA_030463285.1). Taxonomy (NCBI): domain Eukaryota; phylum Oomycota; class Peronosporomycetes; order Peronosporales; family Peronosporaceae; genus Phytophthora; species Phytophthora europaea. The sequence continues at coordinate 4,611 of JAHQIV010001748.1, forward strand.
TACATGACAATGCACGCATTGTCACCTCCTCCATTACTACCACTCTTCTTCTTGATGTCCTGGTTTCCACTTCCGGCATTCGTTCGGAAGGAGAAGTTCCGACGAAGATAGCCGCGCAAAGCTCGGTGCTCTTTCTTCAGCAACAGGAATGCGTCCTTCAGAGATGCGTAGTTCTCTGTAGTTGCAGTCTCCTCCATTACGTGCTCAGTAGCGAGCTGTACACGGAATGCTGCCTTAGAAACACGCATGGCTGCGACGTAGGCGGACGATCCCTTAAGAGAGTGACTCTCGCGACGCAGCACCACGAAGTCACTTTTGGCATATGCGTCCTCGATACGCCTCATGAACTCCTCGCTCAGACCAGCGTACTTCTCGAGTAGGCTCACGAACAAACTCTCGTTTGCACCGCACTGCTCCACACCCAGCGAGTAATCGATCGGATCACCAGTTGGTATCACAATATCTTCAGGCGCCGTCGTCGATGAGTACGCTCGTGCTGCCTTGTTCACCACCATCGTCGAGCTGGCTGCATCACCAGCATCCTGCTGATTGCTAGTACCATCCGACGAAGGTGAACGGGGAGCAGAAGGCTCGACTGCGTTCATGGGGTAGATCCCTGCTGCCTTTGCTGCGGCGAACAAGTTCGTACCCACAATACTCGAAGCGTTTACGAGATTTCCAGGATGCGCCGCTGCTCCATTTGGCAGTCGGGTCGCATTCGATGATTCAGACGCTTCATTCTGGTCATCTACGGCTCCAAGAGTGCGTCCGAGAGTCCCCGTACTTGATTGATTGCTCTTGCTCTCGCTGATGGTTGTGAGCGACATGAGCAAGGCTTCTGAGCCTGCTGCGGTCTGAATTCCACCGGGTTGGCCGATCATCATCGGATCCTCGAGTTCTAGGTCCGAGATGGCTCGGTCTAAGTCTAGCTTCTCTTTGTGCCTAGACGCTGCTACCAAATTGACAGTGGTTTGACAAGATGAGGCAGCAAGACCTTCGCCAGCAGTGTTTACAGACTCTACTTGTGAGGGTCGGGGACAGTGCTGGCCTAGGAATCGAACACGCATCCACTTGCGAATAGCCTTTCGCAGCTCCGTCTTAGAGATTGGTTTGACGATAAACTCATCCATTCCAGCGTCCAGGCACTTCTTGCGGTCCCCACTCATGGCGTACGCTGTGACACCAATAATGGGAATGCGCGCAAGTTTGTGCTGCTTTTCGAAGTTACGCATATTACGAGTTGAATCGTAGCCATTCATGATCGGCATTTCACAGTCCATCAACACGATGTCATAGGAATCATGGTGCTCTTGATACATCTGATACGCGTCCAGGCCGTTCGTCTCCCATTGTAACAAGTGATTATCTTCCATGAAGAAGCTCTTGACGACTTCCCAGTTAAATTCATTGTCTTCCACCACCAAGATACGAGCGTGCTTTGGCACCAACTCCGACATTGACGCATTATGCCTTGCATTACTGGCTGCTAGCGAAGGAGCAGCATTCGCATCGGCGGCTAAGACAGCCGGGAACTTCTGGATGAGATCGTCCTCTTCCTCTTCTAGACGGCGAACAACAACGGTGAAGAAAAACTCCGAGCCCTCGCCCAGCTCACTGTCCACGTCAATATCACCGTCCATGAGCTCGACCAACTGCTTGCATATTGCGAGCCCCAAACCAGATCCCGTCGGATTGTTCTTGCGCGTCCGCTCAAGCTTCGTGAACAGTGAGAATAAGCGCGATTTTTCTTCGTCATCCATACCAACACCGGTATCAATGACCTGAAACAGCAGCTTGACGCAATGTTTCGGAAGATCAGGCGATGGCACCATGTTGCAGCGGACTGTAATCGAACCCTCATTCGTAAACTTGATCGCGTTCGACAGCAAGTTTAGCAGCACCTGACGAAGACGACTTACGTCGCCAATGACGCGCTTTGGAACCTTTGGTGAGCATTCCAACGTGAGTTTGATGTGCTTTTCGCGCGCCTTGAACTTGAAGATCTCTACTGAGTATTCCAGCAGATCCTGCATTTGGAAAGGGTCTGCTGAGATTTCCATGTGCCCTGCTTCTATCTTCGACAAGTCGAGGATATCGTTGATTAGATTCAGCAGCAGCGAGCCAGAAATGTACGCAATATGCACATAGCGCTCGGGGGTCTTGTCCAATTTCTGGTCGCGCAATAGCTCGAGCATACCGAGTACACCATTTAGCGGCGTTCTAAGCTCGTGACTGAACGAAGCCAGGAAGTTCACCTTCGCTGCCTCCATATGCTTCTTTGCAGTATAGTCTTGACCCACTCCAATCACGCCACGGATATTGCCGTGCATGTCCTTCTTGCTGGAAGCATTCACAAGCAACAGCAACGATCGCCCAGCAGCAGTCGTCATGGGAAGCTCCATCTCCTCCACATCAATACCAATCAAAGCTTGATTCAGCAACTTGCTCACCTCTGGCCTATTCTCCGGGTTAATAAACGTTTCCACCAACTCCAGTCCCAGAACTGTGGACTTATGATAGCCCGTAATCTCCTCGATTTTCTGATTCCATTCGTTAATGCACCCAAACGTGTCAACGCCAAAAATGGGGGCATTTGCAGTATCGATAAGGCGGAAGTATTCGTGCTCCTGAGCAATGCGATCCGTAATGTCCTGACCAATACCCACCACGCCAACAATATTGCCGTGCATGTCGTTACGTGGTGTAGCATTAAGAAGGATTTCAATTCGTGTGCCCGGACGAGTAATAAGAGGGAATTCGAAGTTAGCTGTCTGGATGCCATTCAGAGCCTTGCTGAACACGTCAGCCACGATGGGCCTATATTCGGGTGAGATAAACGTTTCGACCAGGTTCTCTCCGATAACCTCAGCCGTCGAGTACTTGGTGATCTGGGCTGCCTTTTTGTTCCAGATATTCACACAAAGGTTAGCATCCACGCCAAAAATCGGTGCGTTAGCTGTGTCGATCAGGCGTGTGTACTCTTGTTCCTGAACGATACGATCAGTCAAGTCCTGGCCGATGCCGACCACACCCACAATTTCACCATGCTGGTCAAACCGCGCCGTCGCATTCATGCGGATGTTCACGGTGCGGCCATTCTTTTTCTTCAGTTCGACATCAAAATTTGATGTTTCGTCGCCTTCGAGGGCCTTCCACAGGATGGTTTCCACCGCGTCGCGGTACTCCTCAGGTATAGCCCAGCTCATCAAGTCCTTGCCGACTGCTTCCTCCTTCGAGAATCGTGTCATTTCAGCAGTCTTGTGGTTCCAAATATTGATCAGTCCCTTCGAATCCACGCCAAAGATCGGAGCATTAGCCTTCTCAATCAAACGCGCATACTCTTGTTCTTGTGCGATTCGATCTGTAATATCTTGACCAATGCCCACCATACCAATAACAGTCCCGTGTTCATTGAATCGAGGCGTGGCATTCAACAGGATCTCGACGCGACGCCCTGCCTTGGTGACCAGTGGGAACTCAAAGTTTGCTGTCTCGACTCCGTCAAGCGCCTTTGATAGGACTGCGCCAACAGCTTCGCGGTAGTCCTCAGTAATGAACTTTTCCACCAGGTTTTCACCGACGACCTCGTCCGTTGAATACTGCATAATCTCAGCGGCCTTCTTGTTCCAGATATTCACACGACCCTCGCTATCCACTCCGAAGATGGGCGCGTTGGCAGTGTCAATAAGTCGGCTGTACTCCTGCTCTTGCGCAATTCGCTCCGTAATATCCTGGCCAATACTTACCACACCAACAATTTCCCCTAGCTCGTTGTATCGCGGAGTGGCATTTAACAAAATCTCCACGCGACGCCCAGATTTGGTGATGAGTGGGAAATTAAAGTTGGCGGTTTGCACACCGTTCAAAGCCTGCGATAGCACCAGACCCACAGCAGACCGATAGCCTTCAGAAATGAATTCTTGCACCAAGTCTTTTCCGATGACCTCGTCAGCCGTGAACTGCGTGATTTCGGCAGATTTGTCGTTCCAAATATTTACAAGGCCGGTCATATTGACACCAAAAATGGGTGCGTTTGCCGTGTCGATCAGTCGACTATACTCCTGTTCTTGCACAATACGCTCTGTAATGTCCTGGCCAATGCCGACAACGCCCACGATGTCACCGTGCTGGTTGTAGCGCGGAGTCGCATTTAGTAAGATATCTACACGACGGCCGGTCTTTGTAATCAACGGAAACTCGAAGTTAGCGGTACCTTCTCCTTCCATAGCCTTCGACATAACATCGGACACGCCAGCGCGATAGTCATGCGGAATAAAGCTCTCAACCAGGCGAGTTCCGCGTGCCTCAAGGACCGTGTACTCCGTGATTGCCACAGCTTTTCGATTCCAAATATCCACACGTCCGTCCATATCAATACCAAAAATCGGTGCGTTAGCCGTATCAATCAGTCGAATATACTCTTCCTCTTGCGCGCGCTGGTCGGTGAAGTCCTGTCCGATTCCTACCACACCAGTAATGTTACCACTGTGATCAAAGCGCGGGGTGGCATTGAGCAGAATGTCCAGCACTCTCCCACTCCTCGTTACCAAAGGGAACTCGAAGTTTGCCGTTTCTGTACCAACCATTGCTTTGGACAAGACATCTGCCACTGGGTCACGTGCGTGCTCAGCGATGAAGCCGAGGAGATCCTTGCCAATAGCCTGCTTGTACGAGTAGTCTGTAATAGTAGCCGCCTTCTTGTTCCAAATCGTCACGCGAAACTTCTTGTCCACGCCCACGATCGGTGCGTTGGCCGTGTCGATGAGGCGGCTGTACTCTTGCTCCTGCACGATACGCTCGGTGATATCTTGACCAATGCCCACCACGCCCACAATGGCGCCGGCGTGGTTAAATCGCGGAGTAGCATTTAACAGAATCTCTACCTTCCGGCCGTGCTTCGTGATCAGAGGAAACTCGAAGTTTGCCGTCTCGATGCCGCGCAGCGCCTTCTGAAACACCGCTGCCACTTCTTCACGATAGTCCTCGTGGATCAAGAACGACACCAGATCAACGCCCATGACCTCACCTGGCCAATACTCACTGATCTGGGCAGCCTTTTTGTTGAAGATTACTACGCAACCGTCCGCGTCGACGCCGAAAATGGGGGCGTTGGCCGAGTCCACGAGCTTGCTGTATTCCATCTCGCTGGCATTGCGCGCTGTCACGTCCTGTCCGATGGCCACGATGTGGTTCACGGTCGCGCCAGTGCCATCCACACTAACCTGCGGCGTCAGGCTCAGCAGAAGCTCTACACGGGCGCCGCTGGCAGTCACAAGCGGCAGCTCGAACTCTGACACTGAAGTGTTGGTGGAGGCAACGCGCGCCAGCAGCTCGCCCACCAGCACGCGGAAGTCTTCGTGCACCAAGTCGATGAGTGGCGTGCCCGTGACCTGGTCATTGCTGTAGCCCGTCAGCGCCTCCACCTTGGGGTTCCACAGCATAATGCGTCCGTCGCGATCCAGCTCCACAATGGGCGCGTTCGCTTGCTGCGTCACGCGCGCGAACTGCGACCCCTGCAGCGCCCACGCAGTGACGTCCTGGCCGATGGCCACGACGCTCGCC
>JAHQIV010001749.1:0-10171 GCA_030463285.1 Phytophthora europaea
CGACCGCATCCTCAACCTGCTGGCCGTGCTCGCGCGCGCAGCGCAGGGCATCGAGCTGGCGGACGGCGCCAACACCAAAGTGTTCGGCCATTTGCATCTGTACGTGGAATGTTTTTTTATTATTTGTTTTAGATGAAGAAGTTTTTTATTTATTGCTTTTTGTTTGTTGCTGTGGACAGGGTGTTCCGGGACTGGAGCTTTGTGGACTCGACGCCCGAGGAAGTGTACAGGGATCTGTTCCAGAAGGAGAAGGGTCGCAGCGACGAGGTGAACGTGCGCAACTTGGCCCGCGTGAACCTGATCGAAGCCTTCGAGTCGATCAACATCTGGCTCTTCCCGGCGCCGGTGGAGAACACGGCGAATCTGCGAGACAAGATCCGCTTCGAGCAGCTGCAGAAACCCTTCCAGGACAAGCTGCGCGAGCTGCGCAAGTGCTTGTCGAGCCAGCTGCAGCAGCCCATGACGTTTTACAATCGCCCACTGACGGCCAAGTACCTCTCCCAGATCATGCCGGCGCTTGTGGATACGCTGAATAGCGACCAGGTGATCATGCCGGAGTCGATTTACTCGTCGATGGTGCGTGCCGAGGCCCAAGCACTCAAGGAGAGCTGCGAGAAGGACATTTCGGCCTATTGTGAAGCTGCTGGGCTGGAGGAGCTGATCTCGAGCGACGAGTTTGATAAGATGCTGCACAAGGATGTCGAAATCATTATCCAGGAGGCGTTCGAGAAAATGGGAAGCTTCCCGGCGACAGTGCGCAAGGACATCCAGACCTCACTTCGTGCCTTTGCAGAGAAGGAGATCACGCTTGCACTTCACGCGAACAGCGAGAAGATTGGCGCGCATCTGTCAAAGGTAGTGGATGCGGTATTCCAGACACTGAAGGAGGAATGTGTCGTCATCGAGAAAACGAAGCTTCCTATGAAGAGTACGCTACTGCGGCAGGAGTGCTCGGATTTGCTGAGTCGACAATTAAAGCGAATTGAGAAGCTTCCCATGGGTCTGCAGGGAAAACGCGGGGTGGAGATCGAATGTGGACGTGTACGACAGAACGCTAGCCTACTGTTTGACAAGCTGGAGGTGGCCAATGATAAAACCATTCAGCAGGCCACCGCTGCGCTGAGTGATGTGGTACGTGCCGCAAAGGCGCGTATGAGCTCGGAGATGCATGATAACCTCGACAAACGTTTCGCGGAGAAGCGCCCGGTAACTGTGACCAAGCTGCAAGGTGAAGTGGAAGTTTTGTTCACGCGAATAGTGCAAGAGGTGACGCAGAAAACTGGCCACGTGAGCGAGTTCGGTGTGTCCGACTTCCGCTCCGACCTCGACCACCACAAGGCTCAACTGGTTGACGAGATGAACAGGCGCTACTTGATCGAGATGCGCCAGATACTGAACGAGGGCAGCTACGCGGCGCGGGAGGACTTGGGGAAGCAAGTCATGTATCGCCTTGATGGGAAGCTGCCAATGCTGGAAGAGGAGATTAAAGCGGCTGTTGATGATGCAGTCGCACATGTCAAGGTTGTCTTTGGGGACACACTTCAAGGTTGGACGATCCCAAAGAGCGATCTCGAGGCCAAAAGTATGGAGTTGGAGAAACTTGGGGACGAGGTAAGCCGATGGATGAATGTTGGTCGTGGACAAGTGCTGATATATTTGCCTTGTATCTTACAGTTTGCAGATCAATATCTGCATCGGAACCAGCAGTTGGAGAAGGATGCGGATGTCCGAAAGGAAACCGACCAGTATGAGAAACTGCGCATCGACGTGACGAAGCTATTTGAGCAGAAGCTTAGGGAGGTTGGGTTCCCCACCACCGACGATGAAATCGACTCGGCGTTTTGGCATGTGTTGCAGGAGCTCGCTGCCAAATTTTTGTCGACTATAGTGGATCGCGAGACCACGAAATTCACTGCAAAGGGACTGCGCGAGATTCTCACAAGTGACTGCAAATCCGCTGTGGAGAACCAAAAATTGCTGAACAGGTTGGTAGGCTATTAGATTCCATTCTTGTGTTTACCACTGCCGCTAACTTTGATCTCGTACTGCGATTGTAGACTTGCGATTGAAAAGAAGGAAGCGTTAGATTTGGCAGAGAAGGAAAGACAAATGCGCGAGCGGGAACGTCTTGCTGCAGAGCAAAAGGAGGCGGAGATTAGTCGCTTAAAAAGCAACCATTCTAAGTGGCTTGGCGAGAAGGACAACGAATCGAAGCGTCTTCGCGACAAGCTACAAGAAGAGGAGAGAAAAGCTCGTGAGCTACAGCAGAGGGTGGAAGAGATGAAGCTGCACTCAGCCCGTCTGGAAAAACAAAAGCACGAGGAGAAGCTGAAATCGTTGGAGCAGTCACGTCGAGTTACGAAGGCGAAGGAGGAAGAAGCTGCGCGACTGAAACAAGAGCTAGAGGAAATGAAGCGCAAGGCTTTAGAAGTAGAAGGTCAGAACCGTCAGCTTGAGGTCCAAGTCCAGTCCGAGGCGAAGAAGAGGGATGAAGCCGAAGAACTGAAGCGGCAGCTGGATGAGATGAAGTACGCCATTGCGCAAAAGGAGAAAGAACGCGTGAGGATGGAGTTGCAAGTTCAACAGGAACAAGCTTTTCGTGAGCAGGCCGAACTCGCTGCACAGCAAGCTGCGAATGCAGCTGAAGTAGCCGCTCGCGCCGCGATTGAAGCTAGCCGACGTCAGCCACCACCAGCGCCTGCCCCAGTGAAGACGGAAGAAATCGGACGTAAGAGACCTTTAGCAAGTGGGTCAGACGATGTCGAGATGGAAGACGTATCTCACTCACGACCGCGAACACCCGTTCGTACGGCTGGTGAGTGCTTTGCGTCCCCGGTGGTGCAGAGCTCTAATAGTTTTGCTGATTGTGTTTATGGTTTTCTGTGTGATGTACAGCAGCAAAGCCATCCCCTGTGGCCAAGAAGCCTCGTGGACCGAACAAGGCGAGAGCCGCTCATGCCAAGGTTGGCAAGCAGAAGATGACGTTGGCGGAAGCGCGCAAGGCCGCTCAAGAAGAGGTCGAGAAGCGTATTCAAGAGCGTGCCAACTTGCTGTCGGCATCGAAGAAGAAGAAATAAGGGTAACCACAGCCAGCAGTGCGTCATTGGAACCCACCTCAGCTTTGAACATGATCAGTTTTCCAAGAGCTGCGTTCTGAATTCGAAGCCAATCCCGTCCGTGAGTTTCATATTTCCTCAACCCCCACGGTCCAGGCTTGTGTCCGCTCAGTTTGGAAATCTGCGTCTGCTCCCAATGACGTGGACGCGATCGTTCAAAGCGTTAGTGCAGCAGCGTTGGGGGTTTCTAGACCCGTGGTGGGAGGCCTTGAAGTCGCACATTAGCTACTGTGACAGTAGTCCCGGTCCGGGGGAACGTGTGGGGTCACATGGCGTCGTTCTCCTTGTGAACATGCCAGTTCGTCGTAAAAACCAGTTTTACGGGAGGACGAGATACGAAGCCACTTTCCGTAAGGAATTTCAAGAGGCGCTGGCGCTCTTGGTAGCTGTCGAGCATGCAGACTGCAAGGTGTACGCTTATCTGCTCCATAAGTGTTGGAAGATCCGACCACGAAACTTTTGCTGCGAAATGCAGCACGGAACTATACATGTTCAACTTGTGTTGGACGTCAGCGAGCAAGAACCCCAGACCGGTGAGGGGTTTATCAAGTATGACCTCGTCCGCTTCTGTGGCACCCAAAGAAGAATACGTGACGGCTTTGAGCCAAATTGCTGCTCTAGACGAGACAAAACCAACGGATATCGAGATTCCTGTGAAAGTGATGTATCGGCACGGCGACGACTCGGATACTTCCTCGCATGAATTCGCCAAGGCCCTTGTGGATATAGCGCAGGCCGAGAAAGAGATACAAGCGCAGTGGGAGACACTGGGTGGTAGAACGGAGAACAAGGATCTGGAGCCTGGAGTTCTTCGGTGTACTTTTGTTTTACAGCCGATGGATATATGGTTTGAAATGATGCAGCTAACCCAAGCAGAGTAGAGAATCTCCTTGACGATGGCTTTCGCTTCTTTGCTTCTCTCATGGTGACGTCGATCCTCCGTGAGAACCCAGTCCATGAACTTGATGCTAGAAAAGCTCTTGGACAACTTCTCAGACAACTACTCTGCAGCGCTCGCCGTACCACTTCGAGCAGGACTTGACCGATCAAGGTCTGCAGTTGATACTCCCAGGGACAATGCCTGCCGGCAATGCTACAGACACAGACGACAGGGAAACTTTTGGTGGCAACGAATCACGAACACAAGTGGAAATGGCTTGCGTATGCTCTGTTTTCGAAGCGAGCGCGCTCCTCTATTCAAAATCTTGTTATATTTGCAAAGCTGCCGACTGCCGCTGACGCGCGCGCTTTCACTTCCATCTTAACCTCTGAGCACCCGGAAGAAGCTTTGTTTGGGACCCTCGCGATGTGGCTGAAGAAAGGGACGCCACGCTAAGAAGTGGTGCTCCCATCAGATGGGAATTTGACAGTGAAGGTCAGCCCGTCCTGAATTCTCAACTTCTCACGCTGGAGGCGCCGATCCCGCTTGTTCGCACATTTAGCGATGACGGGGTAAGCGAATGGGTCAACGTGCTAGTTCCTGGATTTAGTCGTTGCCAAGTCCAGCGCAGCAATTTGGACTTCGCGAGTGACGTCGACAATTCTTCGAGTTGCATAACCTCGCTATCAATTAGTGCAAGCACCGCTGATATGGGCAACTTGCCGCATGCGGAGTGGTTACTTCCATGCATCGAATGAATAGGAATCGCACTGATGACCCTAACGCTCAAAGCTCCAAGAAGTGCTGCCATTGACGAGAACGCTATTATTCGATGCTGCCCTAAGTTACTAGAGCTATCACCCGCTACGGGCTCACTTGATGTTCAGCTCGACTTCAGCGACTATCGGGCTACCAGAACGCCAATACCGCATCTAACTTTTGCCTGGCACGATGCCATCACGTTTGTCAACGACTTGGCGGATCCTGAAAACCCTCTTTCGAGATGTGCACGACGCCTTCGCGTTGATCAAAGCTTTGGGATGCTTAACAACGGCGCTATGTTAAATAGGTTTGAAAACGTGAAAGCACTTCTGAAAATGCTGGGCGTGAACGAAAAACTGGGGTACCTGGAGGTGCGGTCGCCGCTTCCCCATTTCGGCAAAGACTTCAGCAAGTTTCACCAAAACCCAATTTTTTGACAGCGTGAGCCTCTACCAAGGAAGTGCATGCTCGCTTTCTTAAGTGTGCTACCGTCCAGAGCGTTGTCAACGAAACAAGCCAAGAAGAGAAACGTAGCCGAGACCGCAGCTGCTGCAGGCGAGGTCGATCGACATGTGGTGGGGTATATTTTTTTCCTTCGCAGCCTCGTCCGCTCTGCGAGAAGTGTACTACGAGTACTTGAGTGTGAAGGATATGGTTTGAGGGCGACTAGATCGACAGGAGCAATAACTGCAAGAGGAGCAATAAGAAGAGCAGGAACAGGACCATTGGGGTCTATTGCATACATACATGTATATCTTCATTTTGAAGGTCTCGCTTCAGTATTCATACTAACCTATAGCGAGGTCGAGCAACCAAGAATCATTCAAACCGAGGATTAGACACACTGATACGCGACTTGCCAATACGCATCCGTGCGCATCCAGCTCTTCGGTTTCAGACACGATGAACTCTGCAATCAGCGAGCACATTTTTTTTATCATCCGGACAGCGCTGAAGATGAAGACAAAAAGCCATTCCTCACGGTCTATCACGTGAGACCAAAGTATCGCTCTCGTCCCCAATGATCAAACAATGGAACTCAGATTTCTCTTCCTCTCCTTGGAGCGGTGCAGCCACTTGGATAGGTAGAGCCAGCTACGAGAGCCGTTAATTCCACCAAAGTGCGATGGGTTCACGGCCATATCGCAGAAAGCTGAAGGCTGTCTCCACAAAAAATAAAAAATACTACAGTCGCATCTATTTTATTTTTGTGGGGTCATGCACTCTTTTCTCTTTGCGTTCTTGCACTCTCGTCAAGTATCCTATCCTATGAGGTCGAGAAACACAGATGAATGGAAAAGATAGTCGAGAAACAAGTGCACATGTGCATGTATTCGGCTGCCGAAAGCCGTGCTCCTCGTCAGCATCCTTTCAGCTTCTTAAATATAGTGGTAAAAGCGCTCATGATCTCGTCTTTCTCGATCAAGGGCGAGGCATGTGGGATATCGAGTATTTTGGCGGCACTGGCTGGTGTTTCGTGTCGGGAGATCCACAGTTTGAACTGATAAATCTACATCGTCTCGGCCAGCGTGGGATCTCCTTTAGGATTAGAACACTGTCGCTAACTTCGCCTCCGGCACTTTAGTGGTGAGAAAATGGTAAATTTGGTAGTCGGTAAAACTTCCAGTTCCCCTCTCGGCTCTGTATGCCTTGACATACCTGAACCATTGCAGGGCCTTATTGCTGTTATCGATGTTCGTCCACGTGTTGTAGACGTTGAAATACTTGAAAATGATGTCCGGCTGCCTCCCTCTGTGGAGCCATACCCTCTCGGACAGCTTCATGTCGATTTTTTGTAGCCTCGACGTCTTTCGGTCCAGTTCCGCAAGTCTCGATACCGATTCTCCATTGAGCGCTCTGTCGTCTCCGTCTGAAGCGATGGCCTTCCCAGTGTCATCTATAGCAGCGGCCTCGAGCGAGCGTAGCAGCCTTGTGGATGAGCGCGGGCATCACGGCTCGACATAAAAAATGAAGACGGGCAACGAATATGTCGGCTGCAAGTTCATGGTAAGACTTACCAATCATAAGTGTAGGCTAAAGGTTTAAAGTTTTGCGTGGTGTTAAGCCCAACGTAGTGCAACCGTCCGCCACTCAACCCTAAATTCTACTTTGGCAGCAACTTCGTTTGCGTTCGCTTCCTTAGCAAATCCAAGAGCTCACGAACCTGGGGCTTCCGACCAAGTGCATCCAAAAGGTACGTTGTGCTCACTACAAACCTCAGAAAATCCGAGGTCGTATCACAGAGTGTTCGCACTGGAGAGAGTTCTGGAACTTTGACGGCTGCATGATCAACTCGATAGAATTTCTGCATCATGTGAACGACCTGTAAAGCTTCAGACGCAATCGTGATCCTCAGTTGTGGATCTGTGTCGTCCAATTTATCCGGCTGGGTCAGATACTCCACGTGCTGCATTAGCTGTTCAATACGTTTGCAGACACGCTGCATATCACTGGCTTTGTCAGCAGTCGAAATATCGAGATCTCGCAACCGGGCAAACATCGCTGGCATCTTCGCAATTGACTTCTCCTGCACAGTTCTTCGCATTGGAATCAGGTCACCATTGCTTGAGCTTGCACTGAGCTTTAATCCAGGCGACACGATCAGATTCTTCAGCAGATTCGATATTTCCGAGTCTGACGCCATTATCGCTGAATTGGTTACCTCCCATGCCATTGTCTTGTCCTTCTTGTCCTTTTTCGCATTTCTTGGCGGTTTGCTTCTTAGATACTCCAACATTATTGGCATTGGTCAGTGCACACGCTTGCTTTTCATCGCGCCGACCGTACACTGCTGACCGCAGTCGTTCTGCTTTCGGGTTCCTCTGCTGCCAAAAAAGTGAGTCACGAATCCTGATATCCTCTCAATCGGTTTGTCGCTCGATATTACCATCAACGATCTTTGCGAGCTCGCGACTCCATTCTTGATCCTCAGTCACATCGCTCACGAGTTTACCATTCCTATCTTGAATACGAAGATCAGCCGTGAACGAAGTGAGCATATCGAACACATTCCGTTTTCCATGTTTAACAGCCAAGTGCGCAAGCGTCTCTTTCGTATGAAACGTGGGCGTATTCAAGTCGACCATACTGTCCGACTCCAAAATTTCCCGAACGATATCATCGTAGCCTGCTATAGCCGCACTGTGGACCGCCATAGTGTTCGGTAAAGCTTCCCCGGAGCATGTGTGGTTCGTGTATCGAAACTCGTTTCGACAGTACAGCATCGGCTGCAGAACGAGTGCCCCTAGCTGAATCATCCATTCAACTAGAGCAACATCATGCGCAGGACCGGCTGCTGCTTGGTGAAGTAGTGTGCAAAGGTCGTCAATGAATGCACTTGTGAAGCTATCTGAGCTACTCGAGCTTGGTTCGATACTTGACCGTGTGCGAGGAGATACCAAACCAAGCAGGTCGGGATCTTTCTTGGTCTCGTCTTTGAGAAAGCTCAATTCACGTCCACGAAGTGGACCCTTGGCGTTCTTCAATATATTCACCAGAATTGCAAACACTCGTCCACGCCTTTCGTTCTCCGTATTTCTCTTGAGTGATGCTGTTCCGTACTCTTGCTTGACAAAATCCGGATGAGCTGGATATGTGAAGTATCTTTTCTCGCAGATTTGCGGTGACGCCCCGAACTTGGCTGCAATCACTGCTGCTGTCTTCTTGCACACACGTCTGGGTCTATAATGTAGCCCTCACAGAGCTCACCAAGTCCACGTGGTAGTTTGCTGACATCAATAAACCCGTTTGGCTGTAGACCATCCAACAAAATTATCAAAGGATGCATCACAGTCATCTCTAACGCAGAATTGAAACTATTCTGCGGTGACTGACCAGCCATCTGACACGCGATATAATCGTCGTAAATTGGTCGGCGTTCCAGCCTGTCGACAATTTCCGTAAATGTGTCGGTGAGATCGTCGTTGAATGTCATGGCATTACGTGACAGCTCCCGCTTCTCAAACAATTCTTTCCAGCAGACGCTTGCAGCTGTATTCAGCATCGCTGCGCAGGAACTCGTGTCCAGAAATGACATATCTTCCTTGAGCAACAACCCAAGAATCTTGGATAAATCCACTATATCGAGATCCTTACGTTTCTGAGCCAATTCGCTGTCTGGCATGGTACTGAGATTGTTTTGGTATATCGAATTGACTGCCCTTGCATTCAGATTTAAGCTAAGCAGATAAGTGCGAGTATAGCGGCCGTCTACGGCTCAGGGCTCCGCAAACTTCAATATCCGTAATAATAATTTTCCGTAACTTACTGTAATAACTAATTGACCCTCTATCATCAATTTCGTGCAATATAGAATCAATCGACCATCGCCAATATATATAAAACTGGTGGTTGGCACAACCAGCTATGGAGACAATCCATTGCCATAAACGACATCAGCATCTTAGCTCTCCTCACAGCTCTCCTCACAGCTCTCCTCACTTCGCAAATTTCTACCTGAAGCACACCCACCTAGCCCCAAGCCTCTTGCCTCTGATGCCCTCAATCCCGCCTAGGTCACTCGCCGCATCTCTCTTTGTTCCCGAGGAAGGGGACTACTACCAGTGCCGGCTGTGCTTCTTGCGGAGAAGCAGACTCGTGGAACTGGGTACACGAACCTGATGGAGCATCTTGTTTGCTGCCACGCCGCCACATACGAGGATGAGTTCCGCTCCATCCAAAGACGTGATGACTCCTTCGTGAAGGCCGACGAGTTCGCTTGAACCGTCTACAGCTGGCTCGACTGGATTATCATGGAGAACCGTGAGTTGAGCATGTGTGAAAAACCAAAGACGAGGAAGTACACGCACCTGAATCCTCTGAGTGTCAACACGCTCAAGAAGCATATGTTTGGGCTGGAGGATGTCGTACAGGGGTACGTCAAGCAGCGCCTGGCCGGCCAGAAAATTGGTTTCGCGATCGACGCATGGACGGAGGACGGGAACCACTTCATCGCAATATCGTCATCACCTCGACGGACAAGTGCCTGCTTTCGTTTTCGACGCTGACAGACGAGTCTGACATGAGCTCTGACGCGATCATCGAACTGTTCGACTATGTCCTCGACACGTATGGGATCGAAGCCGCTACCCAGCTATGCTTCTACGTGTGTGACCATGCATCGGTCAACGTCGCCATCGCAAAGAAAACCTGCGTTCCAATGATCGGATGTGCTAGCCATCGCATGAATCTGGCCATGCAAGCCCTCATGGAAGAGTATGCGGATCTGCTTGAGAAAGTTAAGCGTCTGATGACCAAGCTCAATACGATCAAGAATCGGCATCACCTGCGAGAGGCAGATGCCCTCATGCCTGTCTTCCGCAACGTTACTCTCTGGAGCAGCACGTTCGCCATGATAGACCGCTACTTCGCGATCTACACCAAGCTGGACCGCGTCGATGACGAGCTGGCCGAC
>JAHQIV010001750.1:0-10170 GCA_030463285.1 Phytophthora europaea
GGGCTTCGACGCCGTGCAGAAGTCGGCGGCGGACGCGCTGACGGAGATCCTGGCCAAGTGTACGCCGTCGCAATATATTGCAATATTATTGGTAAAGTTTACCAATAATATCGGTAAACTACCGCTAACTTGTATACCTGTTGTATACACCAGATATTCAACGCATCGGCGGAGCGGCCAAGGACATCGCGGAGCTGGCGGGACGCACCCAACCCAAGGCTACGGACGTGGTGCAGGCGCTGCAGGACCTGGAACCCGCCCCCGTGGAGCTCAAGGACCTCGTGAAGACCCTGGAGACGACCAAGAGGCCGTTCCCGAGAGACGTGCCGGCCTTCCCGGCCAGGAAGAGGGACATCTCGGGCAACGCCATTGAGCAGACCAAGATCGGACGCCGAGAGGGGCTCCCGCCTCATGTGCCGAACTTCCTCCCACCGCTGCCCAACCGCCACACGTACAGCTCGGAGAGTCGACTGGTGGTGGACAGAGAGCAGGACACCAAGCGCACGAGACTCGAGCTGCTCGGTGAAAAGGCCCAAGTGCGACAGTCGCTGCACGGCCTGCAGACTGCCAGTACGTGGATGTTAGGGGGTGGGTATTGGGTGAGTGCTGACGGGTGATTTTTATTCTGGGGATGAATAGAAAAACCGGCGGTTGTTGTGCACCAGCCGACGTGGAATGCCTTCCAGGGATCGACGGGGGACAACGCCACGGAGAACCCGTTCGTGCAGGCGCCAGTTGTCAGTCCGGTCGCCAAGGTATTTTATTTAGTTATTGAGATGTAGTTGAGGGTGGTGGTGAATTGCAGAGGTTAAAACGTGGTTTGTTTTGTGTGTATGTTGAAGGGCATCTTTGCCGGACCTGATCGCGACTTCGTGCCGAACGTCGACAGAGAGAAGGCGCAGGCGAAGAACCAGCTCGACAACAATGTCAACATCCCGAAGCTGTCCAAGTACGCTTACTTTTTGCTGGATATTGTCGTATTTGAAAGTGTTGTTGCTTAATTCTGCTTTCTATCATTGTGTTGGTGTTGCAGCAACGAGCAGGGCAAGGAAGAGAAGATTCTGTCCGGTACATTCCACGATGGTGATTCCGAATAACCGCCCCGTGCATCGAGTGCAGGTGTGGTCTTGCTATATGCCCGTGTGTTGAGCTTCGGTCGCTTCCGCAAGCAATTCCTCGCAACCTGCAATCCACTGTGCTACACGTCAATCAACAGCTTTTAAACAAGAGGTGGGGGACGGTCGGGAATGCAAAATAATATTTAGTCGGAAGTCGTGCGCGCTAACTCGGTGATCTGCTTCATTTCGCGCTATTCATTGCACAAAGTCTACACGACCTTCTCCTCGGCGCCGCTATTTGAGCAAGGAATGTCGTCCATCTCGATCTTCGATAGGACCACCGGCCCAGTGACACCAGCGCCCACCATCGCCTTCTTACTCCGTTGGCCCAAGATCTTGTACACGACGACGCCGAAGATGACGATAACAAAGGCGCCAAACAGACTCGAAACGACTGTAGGTGGCCCAAAGCCCTCACCAGTAGTAGTGGCAGCTAGCGCCATCGTGCAGCGTGGGCCGCCCCACGCACCCGAGGACCCACAAGTGCAACGACCTCCGCTATTACACGTGCCTGTCAAAATGTGCGAGGTGCTCACCGTGCAGTCGCGATCCGTTTTGCAGTTCGCTCCACCGTGGACTTCAATCCATTTGTTGTCCTTCGTTTCGTACTCATCAATGTGGTCCTCGATCCATTGCTTGGTCGGGTGAGTGGAAGGATCACAACCGACAGACATGGTCGAGCTGGCCGAGAGGTCCTGGTAGATGCGAATGTAGTCGATCTTCATGTACATGGGGAATCCGTCGCACACCGCGTTGTTCTTGGCGTTGCTGCCATCACCACGGCACGGGGACCCCGGATTCGGTGGCGTGGCGCCCCAGCTCGTGGAAAGCGCAACGTTGAAAATGATGTACATGGGCTCCTCCAGCATCATCTTCTTGGGGTTGGACTTGGCGGCATCCTGCGGCACATTTTCAATGGACTCGGCTGGAATCTCGAAGAGCACGACGTCCTCGAGCATCCAGCGCAAATATCCCTCGGATCCCATGACCCACTCGATCTGGTACTTGACGTAGCTGGTGTACACAGCCAGCTGCACGGGCCAATTGGCGGAGATAGCGTCCATTTGGTACTCGAACGACGGCATGAGGTATTTCTTCGACTGCTCGGCGCCTAGAGGGGATGAACATTTCTTGTTCGAGCTGTCAGGGTCGCACAGGAACGCCCCCATGTATCCATTGATGATAGGCATGCAACCTCCGACGTCGTTGACCCCCCAGTACTTCGTTCCTTCACCGTCAATCAACTCGAGATCCGAGTATCCATCCCTTGACGCAGGGCACGTGTTGACTCCTGAACAAGTGTTGCTGGTGATCCCCTTCTTTACGTTAGCCTTGACTGTCTCCGGGTTCTGGATCAAGCTGCCGTCCGGCGAGCAGAGCGTATTGGGGGCGTAACGGAGACCTTGGTACCAACTGTCGTGTCTTCGAGCGTCGTAGGTTTTCTTCGGGATACCGGGGAAGTTGGCGCCGACCGTCGTGCACCCAGCACTGTAGACACAATACGCGGCAGTGTCGTTGTCTCCAGGAGGGATGATACGGAAGTCGTCGGGCATCCCAGGCGCGATCTGAATACTCGTCGAGATGGCGACGCCTCCGCCTTCCAGTAGGTCGATCTCCGGCGCACCCCTCCCCTGGTGGGGGTTGAGTCCATGGCCCGGACTACCGTCACACGCGCTGATCCGTTGACTCGAACTGAGCTTCTCGTTGCACTCGTTGCAGCTCCAGGGCCACATCCGACTCGTCGACTGGGAGAACAGCGCCCTCCCCAAGTTCCCCATGAGCCAGATTCCAGGCCACGTCGGGTAGAACGCGCTGCTCTTGACTCGACTCTTCTCGTTGCCCACGTCCGGGTTGCTGGAGCTCAGCGTGGCCGGCAGTTGGGCCACGGCCTCCATTCTACCTCCTTGGAAGCAGAACTTGTTCCAGGACTGCACCATCCCGGCGCGGTAGTACATGCTGTGCGTCTCGAAGCCCGCCGGGTCGGCGTACGTGTTCCAGACCGTGTACGAGATGTTGTCTTCCTCCATGACCTTTATCCTGAAGACGCCACGGCCGTCCGACTCGGTGATGGTCTCGGTCATGTTGACGCTGTAGTACTCGAGGGCCGAGTTGACGCCGTCGGGCATCTCCAACGCCGTCCAGAGGTGGTCGTGCCCCGGCGAGAAGTTGCGGCCCGGGACGTTGAACTCGTCGCTCATGACCAGCGTCCACGTCTGTCCGCGCGACGACGTGAGGTTGTAGGCCGACTCGGGCGTGTCCGCGTCCACCCACGGACTCAGTCCCGAGCGAGACGTGATGAGCTTGTCCGCCCGCTCCGCCGTGGCCATCGCCGTGATCAGCGCCAAAGTCGCGCCCAGCACCAGCCCCGACTGCATTTTCGGGTGCTGTAGGACTATCGCGAGACGGGAGAATTGGGGAATGAATGAAGCCACGCGGGACGCGGCACGAACGGCAAAAGGTCGCTCGTAACGGATAACGCATCGCACGTTCGTCTGTCCTCTGGCCTCACTTGAATGTTAGAGAGATATCATTCCACCACGCTTTCCAGGTATCAGCTCCAATTTAGGCCGAGCAAACATAGCACCAAGCCGAGCGTTGCGCGCGTCAAGCGAGATAAAGCTCTTCACCGTGCTGGCGGCTTTCATGCATCACAATGGATGAGCGGCCTCACCCGTCGACGCCGCGGTTTGCTCGAGGTTACCTTCAGCCACAGCCGCGAGTGTCAGCGCCATACACGG
This sequence comes from Phytophthora europaea, assembly GCA_030463285.1. NCBI lineage: Eukaryota > Oomycota > Peronosporomycetes > Peronosporales > Peronosporaceae > Phytophthora > Phytophthora europaea. The sequence continues at coordinate 3,857 of JAHQIV010001750.1, forward strand.
AGCTCGACATCTTCCCAGCCCTGTCAACGCGCTGGAATGGTGCGAACCGGTTCACCCGGAGAACTCCACGCGGCCTCGCCACTCTCCCGTTCGCCTTCACGATGCCGTCCGAAGCTGAAGACGCCGCAGCCTTCACCGTAACGTCACCTGCAGGTTCCGCCTCGAACTTCTTGGACGCCTTGCGCAGTCGAACGCTGCTGGACTTGTCCTGCATGAGGGAGTTCTCCCTACTCCGTACCAAGCCAATGCCCGAGCGGAACCTCTCGCGCCTGTCCGTCAGCTCCGCGTACAACATGCACACGGAGCAGCTCCACCTCCAGCACCTCGCCAGGCCTCCCCAGAGCGCTTCAAAAGACGACAGCTCCCGTCGAGCATCCCCAGTGAAGCAAGAACCTTCAGAGCTTCGTTCTCGCCTTGCGCACGCCCACAGGAAGATCCTACAGACGGCAGACAGCAGAGCGGGGCGTGCTAGCAACAACACTTCAGCTGCTGGTCCACGGACGTTCATCGCTTCTCCACCTCCGACGAAAGTCTCGCCCAGGTCTCGTCAGCAACAACAGCAGAGAGCGCAACGTCCCCGAACAGAGCCGACTTCAACGTGTGCACCACTGTCTGTGGCCGAGCAGCACGGATTCCTCCAGGAGCAGGACTTGACCGCGCTCATGTCGGCAACAGGCTACTCCCGCGCAGAGCTGTTCGCTCGTTGGGCCCGATTCAAGGCCTTGTGCTCCATGGCCAAGAACCCGCACGGCGTTGACAAGGAGACACTTCGCCACGGCATACCGCAGCTGTCGGCGGAGGACCAGTTCTTCGTTGATCGGGCCTTCGACGTGCTTGATAAAGACGGCTCCGGAGAGCTGGACTGGCCCGAGTTCATCGCTGCACTCAGCGCTCTTGAAAAGGGGGACGCCTCTCGCCGCGTCGACTTCCTCTTCCATGCCTACGACCTCAACGGGGACGGCTTCATCCAGCGACACGAAGTGCGGTTGTTCTTCCTGGCCAGTCTTCTGGTGCCACACACGCCTCAAGCTCTCGAGGTTGCACGGCACGTAGTCGACAAGATTTTCACCGCTCTTGGCCGAGAACAGCACGATTCGATCCGTGTCGAGGACGCGATGAAGTATCTGCACGAACACCCGGCAACCGACGCGTACAGCTTACTGGGACGTACAATGGTCTCCAGCCCACCGTCGACGCCCCTCCCCACTGCCAACTCTCCTGGCGAGAACGAAATCTACAGTGATGAACATAAGAGCCCACAAGAGTAGGAACAACAGGGTAATAATGTCACGTATGTGACTGACTGTACGGCTTTCATTGCCCAGAGTTTAGCTCTCATCGTCAAGCTCGGAGGTCGTGGACAGAACGTTTCGTCGGGGTGCTGCCATAGGCTGCGTGTCAAATACAGCACGGTTAGATGAATGCTGTAGGGGTAACAGCACGAAGAATCTCGGAGTTTACCTGTCGGAACATGTTGGCAGCTTGTTCTTCCTCCTTTTGACGCCTAGCGCTGGACGATTCCTCATCGTCTTCGAAGCCGGACCGCTGAGTTTTGCGGAAGTTCCGGCTCGAAGCGAAATAAGGATTCCGTGATCGCGGCGGCGACCGAGTCTTCGCCTCCCACACTGGCTGCTTTATCTTCGGCGACGAACTTTGGCGTACATGGGCTTTGGGTGAAATGGTTTCGGGGGCTCGCTCATTGTCAGCACCGTTCTGGAACTTGAAAGCGACGTGTTTTCGGTGAGGACTCGCCTTGATAGGCGAGACCACCGGTATCAACGGCAACCGATAGCTACTGCCCTGTGCTGATGCACCTTTTGACGGTGCTGCAGCAAAGGAAGGTGGGCCTGATGTCCGAACGGGAGAAAATGGCATCTGCCCACCAGTATTTACCTCAGGCTCGCCCTGATCATCCACACCATCGAAAGCTGTCTGGAAACGACAACACAATTCGTCAGACCTCGGTAAAAACAAATAACTCGGAGGTGACAATGCCACACACGTACACTGTAGTTGTGGAGCTGGAGGCGCGACTTGCGGCTTGGATTTCTTCTGGGGCCACGCTTTTCAACTCCTCTCACTACAGCACTCACACCTACTGCCAGACGCGATGAGTCCAGTTGAGGTAAATGCGCAAGTGTGGAGGCTGTTTGAATGGGGCGTCCGGGCGTCTCGGGTGGAGGAGTCGGGACCACCACAGACGCTCGGGGTCGCTTGATCGGTGAGCACACCGCGGCCGAAAGCCGATCTTGCTCCTCCCGCGCATGCGCGTTGCCGTCAGAGACAGTAAAGGGCAGTGTATCACGCTCCAGCTCGAATTTGCTGCGTACAAAATTCCCTCGTCCTCGATGTTGTGTTGCACCCGCTTGGTCATTTTGCTGTGGCCGAGTAGGTGACACAGCCCCCGATGCAATTCCCGTCGTAACTATTGAGTTGGCGGCTACGTAAGCTTGAAATTGTTGGTGATCTGCCTGCGAGGGACACACTGTGCCATCACTTTCACGTCCGACGGAGGGCCCACCAAGACTCATCGAGGCGATGAGTGTTGTAGATGCTCGACGTTGAGCGTAAGCTGCTTCGCGCTCTAGTTGGGCTAACAGGTCGTTCCGCCGCGCCAATTCCAGAGCCGAAAGCTGTCTCGGTGTCCCGAGCGAGAAAATGTTTGAAAGCGCTGCCGCATCAGCCATTTCTTCGCTCTCCGTAAGAGCTCCAGTAGTCCCTGTGGCCTGTACAGATAACCCTGGGGCTTTTCTATCTGTTGAAGTGCTATGTGTCGGTGGTACGGATTTGTCGCCCGCAAGGTGAAGTTCCATGTCAGCTTCAGCGGTGATGGTCATGACTTCATCAGCCCCAGCTTCATCTGCAGCAGGAACGACGAGTTTATGCCGCACGGTCTTCCATCGACTTCCTTGTCGAGGGGGTGGCGCCATCATCAAAAGCACTTTGCGCGAAATGGCGCGCTGCGACGGGTTTGCAGCGCTCAGGGCTGCTTTCGTGCCCACTTGACCAGGAGCACGGCGATCCATTTCGATGGCTCGAGGCGCAACTTCCTCCAAATAACTGCTCAATAGCTCCTGCTCAGGCCCCACTCCAGGTTGATCAGGCGTCTCCATTGTGCGCTTAAAAAAATCCGAGAAATTCACTTTGCTGAAGGGAACCTCTGTCTGGAAGATACGTGACCGCGGCGTAGATTCACTATCGGTCTGTACTTTCGACATGCTGACAGGGAGCCGTGATCGATTACGCTGCTCACGGTTGCTCTCCTCCTCCTCCTCCGCGGTCAGCAATGCTTTCTGCACGAGTTGTTGGAGATGCGGCAGGGCTACACGAGTTTGAGAATGCATCTTCTTCTCCAGCGACTCCTGATTGACCTTCATCACGAATTGTATCGTACTTGGCACTGCGCTCACGAGGCCTTTTGCGAGTACTTCTAGCAGGAACGCAGATATGTGATCGACAGAGATGCACCATTCCCCGTAATTCACCCCATCAGACGCGCTGGCACTCGCAATACCCATAAGCTTGCGCTTGCCACTCAACGACAAGATCGCCTCCGACAAGTTGAAGCGCTGTAGCTCCAGGTCCGCACGATCAGCACGGTTTTCGAGGAAGTTGGATAAGCATCGCAGGAACAACAGCGGCGGAGGTGGTGGGGGCAGCGATGACCCCAAAGCTGAAGCACCGGAACTGCGATTTCGAGACCGTGGACTTGGCGCCCATCTACTTTGCCGCTTGAGAACCTGTTGTCTTCCGCTCGATCCGTGCTGTGTGGCTCCAGGTATTCGATCAAGCGAGTCTGACGGCTCAAATGCGCTCATGTCAACGCTCTCGAACGCTTGTGCGCACATATGCCGCGCCGACGTCGCGAAAAGAGACGCGTTCTCTGAGCGTACTTGCATCTCCTGGAAAATCGCGGCGAGTAGGTCCTCCACCAGAAACACGCAGGCCTCCTCGGCTTCACCCATCGAGGCACGATAGCTGTTCAACTCCTGGCGCCATTTACTTTCCTCTTCGTTGTCATCGTCCAGCGAAGTGCCATCGGCGCCAACATCTTGAGCCTCAGTAGTTGAAGCATCATGTGCGTCGCTGCTCATACTTCTGCCGCCCACGAGCACGTTTGAACTCTCAATAGACCCTTGACAGCGCTCGCGCTCATGAAGCTAATAAAACACTGGCGAAACGCTTTAGACCAAAGCAGGACGTCTTCAGCAAGTGTTGAATTGCTCCCGGCCCCTCTCGCGCTTCCCTTCGACTGCTGAATACACATGCACACAAAAACACATCCCTCTCAGTCTTGTCTATTGAGTAGCCTTATACCTTGGGAGTATCCTCATAGCTGGGCAAGCAAGGTCTGGCTCTGATCATCCAACCGCCGGCTTCACAATGAGGTTTCCGTCGGCGATCGTTCTGTCTCTGCTGTAGGAGAAGAAACCGGCGTCGTCTTGGCTTTCGGTCGGCGTTGATAAAACAGCATGTACGCTTCGCACTTCAGCACTTGCTCGAAAGACACGCGCTTGACGACGGTGTCCGAGACATAGTACCACGTTCGCGTGGGCCCGTCGCTGTTTTTCGGCGTCAACACCTCGGGCGCCGCAGTTACGCCTTCTTCTGAAGTGAGGCGACTGCGTGACCGAAGTAGCAGGGCTTCACGCCGACGAGAGCGACTCACATACGCGACGTAGTGGCCAGACCGTTTGTTGCCCATGTGGACGACAACCGCAATGAGTTCGTAGCACAGCGAGTGGTTCTTTGCGTCGCCACCTCCCTGACGAAGTGTCTCGCTCACGTATGGCGTTATGTCCAGCTTCTCGTCGAAAGCGATGTGTTGCGTTATCTTCCGAGCGCGCGCCAGACGCTTGATATGCACCACGAGGACGCGAGGCAAAGCCGACACGAACATTTGCATGGAGGCATCACGCAAAACGACTTCCATTTCCGGTTCAGCGTTCGACCCGAGACGCTTCTTTCGGATGAACCGACCAGCTGCGCTGCGCACCTTGGGCTGCCGCGAGCACTTCTCGCAGTCGTAGCCGTTGTTGGCTTCCACGAGCAATTGTGTCTCGGTCACAAAATTGTCGAGGCAGTCCGTAGTCGTCAGGTCGTGGTGGCGTCCGTCAGGCACGGGCACGCTAAGGTGGAAAGCGTCCTCCACGATCTCCGTCCGATTCCCACACGCTTTGCAGATCACCGCAGTCGTCAGTGCACCGCCGAACAAGTTGCGCGTGAAATTGAGCCTCGAATACATTTTCCGCTTCTCCGCTCTCGCGTGCAGCACAGCTGACGGGCGCGACGAAAGCGTAGCGCGCGTCGTCTCGACCTTCGACGCATCCAGAATCATGTCCTCCTCGTTGAGATTCAGTCGCTTTGCCAGCAAGTGCTGCACCTCTTTCACCGTTGCGCTCTTGGGCACCTGCATCGAGATCGTCTCTCCTGTCTCTGTCTTGACAAAGATCTGCTTCGTTTCCTCCTGCTCGGAGTTATCGGCGTCACTCTCGCTGCCTTCCTCCTCCACTTCCTGCTCGCCCTCCTCCGTCATTTCATTGTCCGTGACGTCCTCTTCCGGCCACGTTCCATTCCGACGAGAACAGTTGTCCCCGTCGTCGTCTAGGAGCTCCGACGAGTTCACCGTACTGACACTACTGTTCGTGGCGCTGTCCTTCGTGCCGGGTTCAGTAGCTTCATCCGAAGGAGGCAAGGGCGGGTCCATCTCCTCGTCGACAGCCCAAAGGAAGCTCGTGAACAGCTCGTGCGCGTCCTGCTGGTAGTTCCCTCGGAACTGCGAGAACTTGGAGCGCATCTCCTTGAGCAGCGGTGCCACGGTTAGTACTGACGAGGAACTAGCACGCGAGCGCCCGCTCCTGGAGCTTTTACCGCGTTTGTCCGATGGCGACTCCCCCGCTAGAGCCTTCCGCGCGCGCTTCTTCACCGTCTCGTGCAGCATCCTACACACACACAAAAAACACCCAAAAACAAGTCAAAACTCCCCTTCCTCCACTTCCACCAAGCAAAAAAATCGTAAAAAAAATCTCCACCGTACGTGAACGTCGTCGTGATGGGCGTGTTGGTCGTCTCGAGCACCTCTTCGATGTGCGTGTGCTCCGGGAAGTAGTGCGTGGCCGTGAGCAGCGCCTGCATGGACGCGTTGAAGTAGCACGTGTTGCCCACGTTCGTGAAGCCCAGCACCGTGTTGGGCAGCTCCGCTTCCTCCTGTCCACTAGACTGCGGGATGCTGATCTCCTGCACGGGCTCGCGCCTGTGCGCGGGCGTCTTGAGCGCCTTGCGGCGCGCCTTGTCCTCCCGGGCCTTCGTGCGCA
>JAHQIV010001752.1:0-10160 GCA_030463285.1 Phytophthora europaea
GCGAAGCTGGCTCCGCGCCGGTCGGTTGTCCGCGCCGTCCTGCTGGCGGCGCGGTGGTGCAGTCGAGTTCAGTTGCTGATTGCTGCGCGGTGCGACACGAGGCACGAGGGTCTTGCGCTCGCTACAGTACATGTATTCCAGCCCCGATGAATGCATTCTTTCGAGTCCGCCCAGGCGGAGCTGGCGCTCCCTATATCATGTCGGTGCTCGTTCTTGTTCAAGTCACGGGGTGTTTCGGGCTTGTCTGCCGCATTAACTGTCATGAGGACGAGCAGAGACACGGCAATGGAGACGAACCCCGTCGCCACATTGCACCGGCGGACCAGCACGATTCGTGCCACGAATGCAGTCGTAACGTCCACGTATTATAGTGATTGCCGAGTGACCTTTCTCCGCGGCGCCAAACGCACCCCACCCGCCCTGGTCTACCGATCGACGGCTGCGGGTCTTGTGTAGCGTAGAAGTCAAGGCTCACTCAGCCACCTCATGCGAGTCAAAATTTGCCCGTGATCTGTTCTGGGCGGGCTCACAGGCAGATTCGAGAGGGTGTCGACGACTGCGCGAAGTTTCACCCGACCTTATCCTTAGCGTGCTCGTTGAGTCTGTCGGAGGTCAGATCAGCGCGGCGGCCAGGTGGCGTGTTTCCTGCTGGTCATTCCAAAGCACGACTGGAGGGAGGTGATGATACCTGTACACACTTGGATCTCCTCCAAGTGGCTTCAGTCTCACTTGCCGATCCTTGGAACCAGATGCCCGAAGCTTGGCTAGGTGCATGTAGAGGAAGGTTGAAGCAAGAATCTTCCAGCTCCATGACATGGCTCCAAGCAGCTCAACGGTAGGCCTGCTCGCCTGCGCGCAGGATTTGTCGAGCGCATGACCATGAAGAGCGAGGCAACGCGCGAGGATGGTAAAGTTTGCTTGAACTGCAGCTACTGTATTAATACCTACGTGGCTACAGTCGCAGCTCATCTAGTTCGTGCATCGAAAAGGATAGAAAGGCAGAGGCGCAACTCGGGACTCGACGCTCGCCATGGAGCACCGCGTCGTCATCTCCTGGCGCACAGCTTCACCGTAAAATAAAATGGCAGCAATTTCTTTTTCTTTATCAATTCACCTCACAAAGGCACCCGATCGATCCTCCAGGCTCTGCCAGCCAGAAACTCCTCTGGCCTGCTAGCGGTGGGTCCGTGCAGCTCGGACGAATGGCAAAAGGCTACATAATGTTACTCCCTCCCCCTCCACTCTCGAGCTCGCTCGCTTTACATGAAATCGTCCGTGCCGCTGCCGTCCTCCTGCGTGTCCAAATGAACTGCTCGGAAGCGCTCGTTGCTGTCGCGGATCTCGTCCTCGCTGTCGTCATATTCCACCGTCTCTGCGTCCGCATCCACGTCCACCGCCTCTACTACCATGTCGGACGAAGGCGCGGTCGGAACACTCGAACCCTCCTCGTGGCCCGGGAAGCCACCTCCTGCCATGTAGCCATCGACGGAGTCGGACGCGTCCGCAGCATCCCCTTCGCCGTCTAGTGCCGCCACCGTGGAGCTGTGGAGGCGCACAGTCGGCACAGGCGGCTTCGCCTTCTCGTTCTTGACCCACACCTTCCAGCCATCCACTGGCGGAGACTCGTCATCAATGTGTGATTGTACAAAATAGAAGTCCTCGTCCGACATCGTTCCCAGTAGGCTCTTGTTCGGCGAGTAGGAAATGTACCAGCGACGCGCCTTGCTAGGCATGCAGCAGCGGAATAGCGTGTACTCGATGTCGCTCTTCACGCAAGTGTAGGTCAAGCAGTTGTCGTGGACGTGAGACGTGCTAACGTACACTCCATTGACCGAAGCATAGCCCGCCCCTTCCACCACGTATCGCCGCTGCTCCTCCTGGTAGGGAATGCCAAGTGCCTCACCCAAGCGCCACAACATCTCTAGCTTTGCTGGTTCACGCCTTAGCACCGACAGACGCCCACCCAAGCTGGGCTGGAGTGACTCAAGGCGCAGCCACTCGTAGAGCCACTCCCATTCGCTGCGGTGCTCTCCCAACCACGTGCTCACTCCCGGCACGCGGGCTCGCAACTCCAGCACTAGAACTAGCTGACGGTACACGAAAAGCGGGACGTGTGTGGTGTTCACATAGCGTGATCGCAAACTTTCTCGGGTTCGAGCAGAACTGAGCAGCCCATAATCGCTGTGAAGCAGCGCCAACTCCACCAGTTCCTTTTGGTAATCGCACTCGTAGCCCAGTACGCGTTGCACTGCCACGGCGCAAGCGTCCACAACAGGTTGTCCCTTCCATCCCGTTTCAGTACTCTGCAAGCAGTGCAGAAGAGCTCGCAAGAGGCGCGTCGACGTATCATGGTCTCCTAAACTCAAGCGTAGCAACAGCTCACACGTAGTCTCTGCTTCTTCCTCGAGAGCTGAGTCAAAGAACACGTCGTTAAGCAATGCACCGCGGCTTAACGGACTAAGCTCTTCAAGAACTTGTGCTCCAGTGGGTACATCCGCGTTCATCGAGTGCCTCTGGAGGTCCTCACTGAAGCCGAATGCGCGTAGATCCTGAAGCACTGACTTGGTAGACGATGCTGCCATGTCCGTATAATACAGCATAAAACCATCAAGTTCCACACGTGCAGCTTCTGTAGCCGATTCATCCTTCACAGAGTCAACGCTAGGTGGGCCATATTTGGCGAGCATACTTCGAGCTTGTTGCTCAACAGCAGGACTGTTGGCAGCACTGCTGAGTGACACAGAAACGAATTTCTTGAGTTCCTCGAGACCCAGACCAGGGCTGCCATCAGGACCTCCCAGCGTTTGGTGGTCCTCGAAGATTTCTGTAAGCGCGTGCTCAGCTTTTTCCGACAAAACCGTGCGGTGCGGATACTGCGTACTGCCCTCCGTGAGCAAGGGCTCCGTTGTGCGCCTAGGCAGCCCCAAGATTGCGATGACAGCCTCCAACAGATACTGGTAATCCGGCGACGCGTATCGCGAAGCAGTGGGTTGCAAAGTTGAGGACGGGAATGCATCTTTCAATGCGCTCGGACCCCGGTCGCACAGGAAGAAGTTAACCAGCCGCGCAATCATTTCGAGTTGTTGCAGCTGAGTGCGAGCCGTGGCGCTGATTTCAGCACAGTTGCGTAAGAGCAAGAAGCACTCCTCCAAATGGGACTGCTGCATGATGGATGTCTGATCCAAGAAAGACGCGATAGCCTCCAAAAACGCCCGGATGACTGTCGTATCAGCTGCCGCAGCTGCTTCAGCACTCGCTTCATCCAGTGTTGTCTGCTCTTCCTTCCGATGAGCTTCGTAAGCCGTGAGAGCTCGCGAAACTAAGTGCACGAAGGACTGGCGAGCTATCGAGTCGGGACACTCGAATAGCAGTCCACGTAGCCAAAGGACACGCTTCGATGTCGCTAATGCCGAAAAAAAGCGTGCGCAGATAGCCTTGGACCGGGTGAACTTGGATGCTAGCACAGTGATCCACCGTGCTATCCCGTGCTTTTCGCGCGAGTGTAGCAGCACACTAAGCACAAACTCGACGCCGATTTCTGTTAGTGTCATCTGGATTTCTTCATCGGCACGAACTGATGGCACTGCTATCGCCACTGGCGCGGCTGGTGGAATTGCCGCGTCAGCCGACTCGGGTGGAGGCGGTAGAGCCATGGGTACAGTCTCTTCTGGGGATTTAACAGGGGTATCTTTGATGTACTGGGACTGCACCATCTCACGAAGGAACTCGTGGAATTCCACATCGAACAGATACGAGTTTTGCAGGAACGCCTCGTTGGATTTCCAAACTTCTGCTTCATACTCGCAGCGTTCTTCATCGGGTACAGCAACTACCAAATCTGTTGAAGTTTCTGGCCCAGTCGCAGTCTTATCGGCTGGCGTAGCCTCGGGCTCGTTGGGGATAACCTTCTCGTAAAAGAGCATGAGTGCGTTGCTGAAGACCTCCATCTCCATAGAGTTATTGGAACCGTGCCACGATCGCCGTTGTACGCCTCCAAAACACTCAGCCTCGATGTTAGCCGGGTCAAAGGGCGTCACATCTTCATCATCATACTTGAACCACTTTTCAGACACGTGGTCATAAATGAATGAATAATAATGGCCACCTTGAGCTACGCCGGAGTGCACCAGAATGCCTTTGAGGCGGTACTCGTAATTAGGGTCCGATTTGGTTGCGCTCTTCTCGTCGCTTTCACCAGTGCTGTCACCTATTGCACTTCGTGGGGAAGCTGCAAGCTTGATGCTCGACCTAGGTGATGCCGAAGACGAAGAAGTTCGGATCGCTGGCGTATCTCCATTTACATCAGCCATGAACTCGTCGGAGTCGCTCGAGTTGTCAGATGCCATGTCTTCGTCAGTTGATGTTTCTTCGCGCTCTTGTTGCAAACTAGACCGAGCTTCTTGCTCTTCGATGCCCGCCTTCGTGTATGGCTGCATGCTCAGGCGCATCGGGAATGAGCAGCGGTTGTTCAACTTTACAGTCTCAAACGTCGTGTAGTCAAGGTCGAAGCGTTTTAGGTGAAGAATCAAAAGGTTCGGTAATGATCCGAAGCACGTACGTCGTACTGCAGCCTTCTTTGTAGCACAATGCTCGCACTCCACCTTGTTATCACCATCCATAAGCTCACCTTCAACAAAAGCCGACAGGGACTCCTCAATGCTTTCCTTGCCACGAATTTGCAGCTCTAGGCGAATAAAAGGTTCTTCACGCTCATAGCGGTGCCCGCAGTCCTTCGGAAGCTTCTGCGAGATGAGTTTTCCACCGAGTACGTCTTGAAGGCACCTCGTTCCTTGAGGGGTTGTTTTCAAACCCGTCTCTAGGCGGTCCAACAGTTTGTCGCAAAACTCGGTAGCATCATTCTGCTGGTACACCGAAAACTCCAAGTTCAGGCACGTGCACGAGTCCACGAATGCCTTCGGGTTAAAGTAACGCATTTCACTGTCGCGCAAGTAGCAAAATGTGCGCTGAAGTTGGCGAAGAACTTCCAGAGTCGCGTCAGTGCCCGTCAACTCCGGTTGCAGGATGACATAGCGACCATTTTCATTTCCCGGTCGTCCCTCTGCAAGCACAAAACTCGCTTCGCCACCATTGTCGTACCGCATAGTATGCTGACCCGATAGGTCGTCGTATCCGACAACATTTGCCTCGTAAACCCGGCCCCCAAGGCACTCAAGTGCCACACGGCAGCCTACCAAGCGCTGTGGAAACTTTTCAGCCTCTGCTTTCGTAGGCTCTTGAGGGGTGGGACGCGGGGCTACCTTGGCGCCTAACAACCCTTGGCGCAGTGTAGGGTGCATGAACAACTGCTGCAAGAAGGAGTTCATGTAGCACGAGCAGCCTTGGTTTTTGAGACCGACATGTTCGCCGTTGCCACGTGTTTCAATATTGTTTTCTTGACCCCACTTGAACCGCAGCGCATCACTTTGCGTAAATAACCTGGTCAAGCGACCACGCAAGTTGTGCAAAATGCTGGAGTCAGATGAAATCGCACTCGCTAGCAGTTTGAACGCTGGTCGCCGAGTCTCCAACGATACACAAAGCGGGCAGCGGTGACGATCTTCGGAGGGTAAAGTGAACAAGCAGTCCTCGTACACAACATCTACGATGTCACGAGCGATTCCAGCTCGCACATCAGCATGCACCACAAGAACTTCACGCAAAAACTCCAAGAATCCGATAAGCACCTCGCCTGACCGCTCGTTGCAGGCTAAGAACTTGCTCGAAAATCCGCGACGCAACTTTGACACAACAGCCTGAGCCAACTTTTGGCAATACGAAGATGACTTGCCGCCTTCGAGACGCGCCAGCGAGCAAAGCATACGCGTGTACTGGTCACACGGGGCGGACACATTTTCGATGCGATCGATAGATTGGACGCACTCCTCGAAAACTACTTCAGCAGCTGCATCAGACGCCTTACAAACGGATTCCAACGACGACAGCCATTGGTCGCGCACTTGTTCCGACTCGAACTTCATGAAAATGTTGACAATGATAGCACGTGGCTCCAACGCCTTGATATACTTGGCCGCTGCATCATGTGCAATTGATACAATTGACTCGACAGTCTTGACAGCATCAATCAAAATTCGGTATGCCGTTTTTTTCGCAGGAGTTTTCTCTTCAACGCGGGTGTACTCGGATACCACAAGCTCTGCGATCTTAAGCACCAGCTGATCATAACGGCTTTGCTCCACAATAATTTTGGCCCTAGGAGCTTCGGCACCTTTGCTCGCTGCGTGGTTTGTAGCCTGGGAATCGTTACCGAAAACCACAGCGGCCGGTATTTCTCCACTAGCAGTGACTGAATACAACCCGTTCTCATGACCCGAGTCGAAAAGGCAAAACTTCAGGATACGAAGCGCCACTGCAGCACCTTCATTAAAGGAACTTTCGTGGAAGTTTGCGTTAATAAAATACGATAACACTTCGTGAAACCCGCCTCCAGAAATGAAGCGCTGGAGATATGTCTGTGCAAACGGAATTTTGGCGACATCCGATGGAAGAAGCAGCGCATCCATAATCTGTAGCGTGTAAATCGCCTGGTGAGAGGATATTCCTTTCACCAAGGATGACCAATCGGGCTTGCTTCCACCGTCAGCTGGGTCATCCGATGGGGAGCTCATAGTCACATCACAATCGCTCGTCTCAGCAGCACCGATACTTGAAACACGGTTCAAAAGCTCCTCGCTAGTAGGGATCTGCTTCAAAAAGGCCCATAGCAACTCATGAACAGAATGACCCTCCACGATATCGAGCACACGGAAAAGAATCCCGAAGTACGAGGCATCGCGAGCAATAATTACGCCAGGGTGGTGCTGAGATGAGAGGGAAGAAGGCGAAGTAGGCGATTCCTTGCCCGTCGAGGTCATCACTTGGTCCTGGACCATCAAGTTGGAGCTAGAACGTTGCACAACAGAGTTGAACATCAGAACACGCAGTTCGCTTGACTCCGTTATCTGCAAATCTGCGAGCGTCTTCTGATCACCGGTAATTGCTGAGCCAGCAGAAAGGATTTTCGTCTGCTGCATCGGGTGGCCCACCAATTTCTCGATTTGCTTGCGGAAAAGCCACAGCGTCTGGTTCGAATATGCTGATGCCTGCATGGTTCGAACCGCATTGTCGTGACTCGAGTTTGTTGACGTCGAAGCGCCGGCCGTCCCACTCGCGGTGGAAGGGATCCGCTGAGCTATAACTTTAATAGTGAAGTACGCACCGCGGCCGCTCAAACCATGTGGGACGAATGTCTGCTTCTTGCGAGCACTGGACACCAGCCCCGTCAGCAAATTCGAGCATTGCTGGACTAACTTCAACGAGTCTGATGAGCTGTCCTGCACTGTAGACAGCTGCTTAAATACACGCGCCAAGAAATCTTTAACGCCTGCGTCTGATTCGCTTTCACCCTCGCGACTAAGCTCGTCGGATGATCGTTCATAAACTCGAAGCAATTCGCGCGTAGCCATATCAGCAACTTCAAGAGGAGCTTCGAATGCGATACGCCACAAAGCATCCATTCCGAGCAGATTAAGCGAGTTTGTTTCCCCAGGTTCTTCAGTGCGCTGCATCAATTTCTGTTGTGCATTGAGGCCCACGAAGTACGTGTTAAAGCACTTGTAACCCATACACCCAAGCGTCCGGAAATCGGTTTGTTTGCACAAAAGCTCGTTGAAAACGTAGAAGCACACGTCTAAGTTGAAGGCCGAGCTAATTGATCCACCAACTGTACTCAAGCCAGGTGCTGGTCCACCTTGTTGGCTACGCATACTCGTCTGGTTGAAAAAAATCAAGCAGAATTCGCGTTCAGCAGGTGACGAAGAAAGCACTTGCCAGAGACGTTCAATCTGCGGAATCGAAAGCTCCAGCTTCGAAGACTTGACGTGGACGTAGTGGATCAACTCTAAACGATGTCCGATGGCCGTTCGATAGCTCGGTGACTGTTTGTCCGTACTCCGAGCCACAAAAGTCGCAAGCTCATCGAACAGCAAACTCACTAAACCATGTTCTGAATTGAGCGACTCCACCACGAGTGCCTGATCCATTCGGTATGAGTCGATCAGAAATTTTAGTAGCTCCAAAGACTTGGACGCTGTTGAGTCCTTGCTCGTTAGCTCTGCCGATGTAACGTGTGAAGTACTTACAGCTGAGCTGCTGCTTCCCGGTGCAAGTGGAATGCTTGAAGACGACGGAGATGCAACAGAATCGGAAGCCGAGTTCGATAACGAGCAAGATTTCTTGATCCCATCGATGCACTCGTTCAAGAATGCCTTCCGCAGTGGCTCACCGTACTCGCTCCGTAATCCTTCTTGGAAAAAATCGCGCAGGCTTCTGCTTAGTCGGATGTTTGCAATACTGCAATGCATTTGAATTGACCAAAGCAGCTGCAAGATCGCTATCGTGACGTTTACGTTGCGCTCCATTAGAAAGCTCGGCGAGTTAGTCGCTAATCGCTGCAAGAATGAAATCAGCTCCGGGAACGGCTCGTCCTTCTCCAAGCTTCGCAATAACGACGCATGGATACTTTCTACCAGGTGCAGCAGCAGCTCGTTCGACAAAAATGGCACCGTGGTGATCAGTAGGTTGTGGATTTCATGCACAAGTGTCTGGTCTTTCTGGATACAGGACTGCCAAATCACATCAATAGAGTGCGTATCCAACTTGTTGGATTCCGCTAGAAACTTCACCAGCAACGCACTGCGCGACACAATCTCGCGATGAATTCTGTCGCCGAAAATCTCCTCAAGAATCTTTTTCTCCACCACCCACGCACTTAGTATGTAATCCAGTCGTGTCTGATCCTCTTCGCCGTTCTCTTGAACGCTTTCCGCAATTAGTTCAGGGGCAGGGGCTTCACCTTTGCCTGTGGGGATCCAATTGTGCATCGGGGGTAAGTACTCTTCATACTGTGATTGGTGCTGGTAGTAATCAATATCTTGGTCTGATCCGGGCTGCATCTTGTCAGCTTCCGAGATGAACCACCACTTCAGGCCACTTTTCATGGTGCAACAGAAAAGCGTAAACACTTGACCTGTTTCTTGTTGTCGGAAAACGTACGTTGCCGACGTGGAGTTGGCCTTCAGAGTGTACACACCGTTGACGGCAGCGGTACCGGCGTTTCGGACAAAGTATCGAGGCGGGAACGCACGTGACGCGCGAGCACAGTTGACGATCTGGTTGATCTGTTCCAGCCCAAAGAGTCGCAGAGGCAACGAAGTCGATTCCACGTACCTCTCCGTAATATCAAGCCATAGAGCATTTATGGCCTCAGATGACACGATTCCTGCGTCGACTAGCCTCCGAATGATCGCGATCACGGCACCAACCGAGTCACTCGACTCCTTCTTCAGCACTGAATCCGAGATCTTGGTGAAGTACGTCATGATGAGCACGGAGATCTTGGTGCAGATGTTTTCCGGGACGGATGTCCGGAACTCCAGCAGCGCTTGCAGCAAGATGCGAACGTCCTCGCTGTCCATCGCGGCCTCCAGGTCGTCTCCCTCTTTGTGGTTCTGCATGAGCAGCTCCAACGTGCTCAGCAGCATGTGGAACCCCTTCAGCTCACAGAACGCCTCAATGCACTGCGCACGCACTTCCGGGGACCCCGGCACCTTGTTCCAGTAGCTGCCGATCATGGCCGACGTGCGAAGGTCCTTGTAGAACGTCTTCTTCTTGCTGAAGATCAGGGTCAGCACCGGCAACGCCTGGAAGTACTTGCCCGCCTTGAGTTGCGCGATCACCAGCGGCACCGCCAGCGACAGGCACTGCGTGACGCACGACTTTTCAAAAGATCCGATCTTGCTGGCGCTATCAGCAGCAGCAGCAACAACAGCAGCAGCAACAACAACAACAACATGTTAGTAACCCGCCTCGCAAGCACAGCCCAGCTCAGGGCTCGTCGTCGCAACGCACTGCTGGTCAAGCATGATGCTGATGATCTTGAAGAAGGCGTCGTCCAGGAAGACCTGGCTCTCGGGCTGGTCGACGTGCTGCTGGGCCGCGTTGAGCACCTTGACGGCGTTCTGCCAGCCCACGGTGGACTTGAGGCGCAGGTCCTCCCGCACCACGTGGAAGAGCTCGAGGTCCTCGTGCTCCATGTCGCCGCCCGGCAGGTGCGAGCTCTCCTGGCTCTTCTTGCGGCGCTTCTGGCCGTCCTGGTCCTGGGC
>JAHQIV010001753.1:0-10159 GCA_030463285.1 Phytophthora europaea
TGGTGCTGGCGGTGGAGCAGCCGAAGGAGGACAAGGAGAACGCCGAAGATCCCAAGCCGGTGCTGCCCTCGGATGTGCAGTTGGAGCTGGTGGAGGCGTCGGCGTCGGATCCGACCGAGTTCGCCACGGGCAAGTCGACGCTGGCGGACGCGGGAGCCGAGAGGAGGAAGGAGGCCGTGGCCTTGGCGGAGAGCGACTTCCCGTCCAAGTACGCGCACTTTGTGGTCAGCACGGCGTCGCTGATCGTGCCTGCGGAGGTGGAGTTCCTCAAGCTGTCGGTGCACCGCGAGTTCATGCTCGAAGAGTCCATGGACCACATGTACTGCATCCAGCCCAAGAACCTGCGATCCTTCATGCGTATCAATTTTCTGGACGAAAACGGCGTCGACGCTGGTGGCGTGCACCGCGAATGGTTCATGCTGGTGAATGAGCTGCTGGCGTCGCCGACGCTTCAGCTGTTCAAGTGCACGAACAAGGCCGACCAGAGCTACTTCCTCAACCCGCAGTCGCGCGCCGAGGTGGGTGAGGACCACCTTGCCTACTACTTTGCCACTGGGCGATTGATTGGCCGGGCACTGCTGGAAGGTGGAATCTGGGGCTTCCATTTGGCGCTCCCGTTGCTGAAGATTATCTTAGGCATGCCAGTCACGTTTGCCGACATGGAGTTCCTTGAGCCGGAGACCTACCGCAGTTTGCGATGGTTGATGGACAATGACGGCGTGGATGATCTCGGACTTGACTTCAGTATTACCGAGCAAGTGAACGATTCCGAGAAGATTGTGGTGGACTTGATTCCCAATGGAAGGAACGTGGCAGTCACGGACGCGAACAAGCGCGAGTATCTGGATCGGCGGTTCCGATACGTGCTTTTCGAGAGTGTAGCAGACCAGATGCACGCATTCCTGAAGGGTCTCTACGAGGTCATCCCACGCGAGATGCTGATGACCTTCGACGCGGAAGAGTTCGACTACCTGCTGTGCGGCTCCCCCGAAATTGACGTGACGGACTGGGAGGCGCACACCGTGCTGTCCCCGAATCTCGAGGGCGCTGCCGTCACCCGCTGGTTCTGGGAGATTGTTAGGCAAATGCCCAACGAGTACCGTCGGCGCCTTCTGCTGTTCGCGACGGGGTCCGCCTGCGTCCCGCTGTCAGGTTTCGGGGGCCTCACTAGCTATGACGGCCGACTGTGCCCGTTCACCCTCAAGGGTGTGCCGTACAAAATGACGCAGTACATTTCGAGCCACGCATGCTTCAACCGTCTGGACTTGCCGCTATATCACAGCAAGAAGGAGTTGAAGCACATGTTGTACGCCACACTGGACACGGATCTCACAGGTTTCACGACAGCATAACCCTGGTATTATCGAGCTCACCATAGAGCTCAATACTTTAGTATGAAACACAACCTATTGTAAACAACAGTCGTAGTGAAATTTTGCTAAATAATTATCGTTGCTTCTGTATGAAGGATTGCTATCCTACTGCTCCCACCACCCAGAATGACATTGAGCGCGCAGCGTTGGCCGATCTGAATGCACCTCTGGTTGAGTACGTTAGACGCTCAGAATCGGATATTGAACTTTTTCAATACACAGCTCAGACGACCGTCGTTTGGACGCAGCCCTACGGTTCGTATGGTTACCATTTTTCTCTATTGACGCTAGTATAGCTAATTCTTTGTGATCCGGTCACTTCAATGCCCTCTTTAGGGATGCCCAAAGTGGTTACAAGGTGTGCCCCGTGTGTGGTTTTGAAAACTTCAAGCGATTCCAGTTCTGCACGATTTGTGGTGAGGCACTCGTGGAGACTGTCAGCGTTGATGAACACGAAGATGGTGGGATCGCCAAGTCAAAGAAACACTCGCTGCTCTCGTGCTTATCATCCCTCTTCAGACATGGCGATCCGGACGGCATGTCGACCCCACTATCAGCACCCTCCAGGAAATCCACACGTCGACTACTTCGCGCGCAGAGACGCAAGGAGTGGGCCCGCAAAGTGGATGTTGAACGACGCGTATACTGGTTTCATGGTGACGGATTCACCAGCGGTGTTAAGTACTTCAAAAGCTTCGTGGTGAAATTCGACGCGTCCGGTGTCGAAGCTGGTTCAGAAGAGAACCATGTTCTCCTTAACAATGATTCGAGAGCTCAGGCAACTGTGCTCAGATGGATCAGTTGAAGAACGTATTGCTCAGCTATTGAGAGACACTCAAGGTGTGCGCGCGAAGATCTCCGCCGTATCTGACTCCAGCGTCGACGCCTCAAAAATGCCTCTCGAGATTGAGATGGGGCTACGCCTGAACGCTCTATCCGTGCCACTGACCGAGACGATAACACTCTCGAGCAAGGATTTCCCGTCGAAGTATACGCATTTCGTCATGACTGCTTCAAGCCTGCTAGTTCCTGCAGAAAGAGGGCACATGAGACTGACGCGAGCGGGCAAACAGGTTCGAGGATTCAATGAAGACCCTGGCCATCATTCCGCGAAAGAATTTGCGCTCTGTGTTACGTATCAGCTTTCTCGGCGAGACTGGGGTAGACGCTGGGGGACTTCACCGCGAGTGGTTCGTGCTGTTAAACGAGATGCTCGTGGACTCTGCTCGAGGACTCTGTGTGTGCACCAACAAGAGTGAACAATCCTATTTCCTTACCCCCTGCTCGAGCCCAGACATCCTGCCACAGCAACTGCTGCTATTGTTTGCAGCAGGTCGATTGCTGGGCCGAGCCTTGCTCGAGGGCTCGATGCTATGCTTTCACTTGGCAGCTCCTCTGTTAAAGATGATCTTGGGGTACCCACTCTGCTTCGACGTCTTGGAGGATTTGGACCCGGAAATGTACAAGAGCTTGTGCTGGCTGCTGGAGAACGACAATGTCGACGCACTGGGACTTGATTTCAGTGTGATGATGAAGGATGGAGACGTTTACCAGGCCGTCGAACTTGTTCCAAATGGTGGCACCATTGATGTCACCGACACGAACAAGCGCGAGTATGTAAAACGCAAATTGCAATTCTTACTGGTGGAGAGCGTGGCACCGCAGCTGCAAGTCTTTTTGCGAAGGCTCTACGAGGTCATTCCACGCGACTTCTGCTGCTGTTCGACCCCGAGGAATTCGACTTCCTCTTATGCGGCTCAGACGAAATCGGCGTCGACGACTGGGAGCGCAACACCAACTACTCGAACGAGTTTCACCACCACGGTGCTCGGAAGTTGTTCTGGGAGCTGGTGCGCGAGAAGCCGAACGAGTATCGACGCCGTTTGCTGCAGTTCTCGACCGGTTCGTCGCGCGTGCCTCTGGGAGGCTTCAGTGCGTTGACGAGCTACGACGGTCGCTTGTGTCCGTTCATGCTCAAGGCTATGCCGCCGGAGGGTGGCGGATACATTCGTAGTCACGCGTGCTTTAACCGTTTGGACTTGCCGCTTCACTTTGAGCGTGCGAGTAGCCGAGCAATATCAACTCCACCCGAATGGGGAAGGTTGACTAGTAAATACCAGTACACTGCACTGCAGTGACTGCAGTATAAACTGATGTGTGTATCGAGCAATCGCGGAATTCACACACTCATCCAGCTGTACCGCCACCTGACCACCTCAAAAGTATACACTCCTCTCCATTTTTACCTTCATTTGTCTATGCAAACTGTATCCATGGAAACACTTCTGTGGTTAGCGAATCAGAACGACGGTAGCTGCTGCTCGACGGACGCCACATGGACTTCCACACTCAGATTCGACCGGAGGCGCCATGGAGGCCGTGCTGGGCTTCCTCGTGGTGCTCGCCATCGTGGCGCTGCTCTTCTTCTGCCTGTCCATGCTGGCAAGACACGCCTACATGCGTCGTCAGCGGTCTCTGGAGCTGCACGCACCGCTGCTCAAGTGCGTCGCAACCTGTTCAAACTTTCTCCCGTTAGTACACTACTGCAGAGTAGACTGTCGACTGACATTGTAGCCTCTACTGCACCACACAGCTCCGACGACCGCCGGCTGGACGCGGCGCTGAGAGACGCAGAGGAAGGATTCAATGTGTGTTCGGTCTGCGGCTTCGAGAACTTCAAGCGCTTCAAGTTCTGCACCGTGTGCGGGGAGGCGGTCGTCAGCGACGAACAACAAGATGGAAGCGGTGCCGACACTGCAGGCAAGAAGAGGTCAACGCGGCTGTCGCTGCTGCCGCTGTTCAAGCGCGAGAAGAGTAGGGTGGAGCTGGTCACGGCGACACACTCGGTGCGGACTGGTCGCCGTCATGTCCGTGCTCAACGGAGGAAGGAGTGGACAAGGAAAGTGGACGTCGAAGGACGTGCGTATTGGTTTCGGGACGGTCGATGGGGAGATACACTGTTTGCAGGCTTTGTAGTCAAGTTCTTGTCCATAGACGACGGGCCGAATGCCGCTGTGCATTGGACGGTGGCTCGGCAAACGTCGACGAAGTCAGCACAAGACGAGAAGTCTGTATCGAAGGGGCAGACTAATGTTGCCTTACGAGAGGAGGCGTCGTCGAGATCCCCATTACCGCCATTGGTCCCTGCGTTCGAACGTGGTCCGGATGCCTTGATACACGGGGAAGTTGTGTCCTCCGCTACCGATAGTACGGGCATTCCAGAACCGGACCCAGAACAAGACACTACTGCGGACAATGCAGATGGTGGAGGTCAAGCACAGCCTTTACTGGGATCGGTTGAAGACTGTATTACCAGCTTGGTACGGGACACCCAGGCGCGGCGCGCTGTGCTCGCTGCTGCATCTGATGCAGCGGTGGATGCCTCAAAGCTCCCCCTCGATAGTGAGTTTGGGGTCAACGCCGAACGGATCAGCACCCAGGGCGAGACGATAAGACCGCCAGCGTCACCGCCTTTGCCTGAGACGGTGGCGCTTGCCACCAAAGACTTCCCGTCGAAATACGCTCACTTCGTCACAGCTACGTCAGCACTTCTAGTCCCCGCTGAGCGAGAGCATTTACGGCTCAACGTGGAGCGTGCAAACGTGTTCGAAGACTCGCTGGAGTCGTTAGCAATTATCCCACTCCAGAATGTGCACTCGGTACTGCGCATCAATTTTCTCGACGAGAGCGGTGTCGATGCTGGGGGGCTACATCGTGAGTGGTTCGTGTTGCTAAATGAAATGCTCGTGGACCCTTCCCGTGGGCTTTTCATCTGCACCAACAAGAGCGAGCAAACGTATTTTCTGAGTCCGTGCTCGAATGCGAACCTCTTGCCAGACCAGCTACTGCATCTGTATGCTGCCGGTCGGCTCCTGGGTCGCGCGCTATTGGAAGGCTCAATGATGTGTTTTCACCTGGCACCTCCTCTGCTAAAGTTGATGCTAGGCTACCCACTCAGCTTTTCAGACTTGGAAGATCTCGACCCCGAAGTGTATACGAACCTACGATGGCTACTCGAAAACGACAACGCGGATGCGCTTGGACTCGATTTTGTGGTGACTGTCAAGGACGGAGACCGTTACCGTGATGTTGAGCTTGTGTCCGGCGGTAATGTCATCCCTGTCACGGATAGCAACAAGCGCGAGTACGTCGAGCGGAAGTGGCAGTACTTGATGGTGGAGAGTGTGGCACCGCAACTACAGGCCTTCCTTCGTGGCTTGTACGAAATTATTCCACGGGAGCTGCTCCTGCTGTTTGATCCAGAAGAGTTCAACTTCCTTCTTTGCGGGTCCGATGAGATCGACGTTGATGATTGGGAGCGTAATGTCAAGTACTCGGAAGACCTGCACCACCACCGAACACTCAAGTGGTTCTGGGAGCTTGTACGCGAAATGCCCAACGAATATCGCCGGCGCTTGCTTCAGTTCTCCACGGGATCATCGCGTGTGCCGCTGGGTGGCTTTAGCGCATTGACGAGCTACGACGGCCGCCTATGCCCGTTCACACTGAAAGGAGTGTCGCTAGTGGGCGATGGATTCATTCACAGTCACGCGTGCTTTAACCGGTTGGACCTCCCACTTCACGTCGTGCGCGATGAGCTGAAAGCGGTGCTGTATGCGGTTTTGGAGACGGAGGTGTATGGATTTACCACAGACTGATAAAGCCTTATATCGATGTCGATATCAGATAGTGTTGCAGTCTATATGTAGTGTGTAGTCACGAACTATTATGCATGTACAGAGAGCACTTAACCTTAATTTACTTCACCATTTACGCGACTGATCGAGCAGCGTTGTCGTGATGGAGCTGCTAGACTCGTGGATGCATGCTGCAGCGGATAACGACACCGCAGTTATGAGTACGCTGTTCACCGACAACCCGACACTGCTGGACGAACGCCATCCTCGTACTAGTCGCACAGCTCTACAACATGCATCTGCATGGGATGCACACGACGCCGTTAGTTTCCTACTTCGGTACGCACAATTACACTTTGCTACATACCCACCTACGCACAGCAACTCACTCCAGTGTCTTTAGACACGGGGCAGGCGTACTCGTGACGGATGCCGATGGGAATTCAGTTCTGCATCTTGCAATAGCGTCTAACGCTCTGACCTCGTTGAAGGAAATATTGAGGCATCTTCACCAGTCTGCTTATCTTGAGGAGGAGTGGACTCGATCTCTGGTCAATCGACGCAATCGCTTCGGATACACTGCTTTGTTGATCGGTGGGGAAGAAGGATTCGCGGACTGCTGTGCCGCCCTAATTAGTGACGGGGGAGCTGACGCGACTCTGCCACTTCTGGAAGCGCCATACCTCACTGCAATAGACCTCGCACTGCGAAACAACCACCACGAAGTCGTCGAGGTGCTCCGTCAGCATACACTGCAACAAAAACAGTGAAGTAAAATGCAGCCTAATTTCTATGGGGCTTTAGTTTACGTTGAAGTAGGCCCCCTGCAAATGTGGATCCAGCTTTGCCAGGGCTGGCTGCAAAACGACCTCCACGCCTTCGCCTTGTAAGGATAGCGTCGCAACTCGGACTGCAAATTCCCGCTCCCCTGCAACAATTCCATGCATCGACAAGAACGACAGTTAGTACGTGGTTACCACAACGGAGCAATGGAATGAGGTCATCGCACAGGGCTGCAGAAGTCCCATCTTGAACAGCTCCGATACATACGCGCTTGCCAATTCTCCCGATCTACTAACCAGCGTTGCTGCCAACCACGGCTGGAAGGTCCAGAACCGAATAGGTTTGCACGCAATCCAGTCGCGTACAACTTTCACAAGATCCTCCATCATTCCTCGTAGCTGTGGCGGCTCCTCCTTGGGCCACTCACACATCACAAGCATCAGGACCACAACTTCCTGCGTGTGCAAAGAAAATCGTTTCATCAGAAGTAAAACCACGACGAAGCACATTAAAGTTCTGCTTACCCGGACGTCGTTGCTTCCAGGTTCTTCAAAGCAGCTTCGAAGGTCACTCAGAAATCCACAGTATGTTTCAGGGTTGACTGCTGCACGGGCATCCACTGCATTTCGCTGCAACGTTTTGGCCATGGCCTTTAGCTGCAATATCCTCGGCGACAGCGCGAAACTCTGGAATGGGGGAATCAAAACCCAACCCGAAAGCACTACCGTACCATTTCGAGAACAACAAGTCAGTCATGGCCACATCAACTTGCGGCAGCAGCATCATTTACTTACCTTGAACGCGAACGCGCTTGCAACCGCCGCTCATTCGTCGAGCAATCGCCAGCATCGCCTCCGTGCGTGGGGTCCCAGTGACCCGTTCGACCAGCAGAGCACTACGAATAACCAGCAACAACAGTATAAGCCCCATACACGCACATCAACCACTTTCACCACCCTTACCTATAGGACGCATGGTCTTCCAGTTCGTCAGCTGATGGGTAGGAGACATCTTCGCGTCTTCTTTGAAGCTCCTGGAGCACAGCAACCAGCAGCTCGGACCGCGTCGGATGCGACGACAAGAACGGACTCTGCAGAATTGACCGCAGCATGTGAACCCCCGCATGGCGCAGTGCATCGGCCGTCAGAGCGCCATCTAATGGCAGCGTGGGCAGTGTAGCGACTGGGAACCACTGGCGGATGCACATCTCAATGTCCTGCTGCGAATCGCCGCCACTCACGGCGTCTTCAGCTGTACGGGCCCATTCCAGCGCTCGCTGGAGAGACTCGAGGTTCCACTCGTGCAGCTGCGACGTCTGCGTGAGGTTCGACAGCTTCACGAACGTCCGCACATGCTGCGCCTGCTCCGGCACCTGCGCGGCGTCCATAGCCTCGAAATTTGTGCTGGTTTTAGCGAATCAAATGGGATAATGATGGAGGCATAATGGTGTCAATGTTGGTCTAACAGGTCGCTGTATTTCGCTCTGTACAAGCTGCTGGGGGTGGAAAAGCTCCTACGACCAGGATTCGACGACGTAGCGTTTCTTGCGGGCCAACGTCTTCATCACCTTCTCTGCAGTTGGTAGCGGGATTTTCCCTACAGACCGAAGGATGTCGCGGAGCACTTCGTAGACGTCGTTGGGCATGCGCTTGGCCGACCCGGCAATGTAGATGCAGCCCTCACCGTTCATGATAAAGTCGAAGACGGCCTCCTTGTTTTCAGCCAGACGCGTCTGCACGTAGATTTTATGGTCCTGCAAGCCATTGCACCACACATGTGAGCTTCCAACGCCAAGTTTTGTTTCTGCTGTAAGGTGCGATGTGCGTACCTGGTCACGCGAGAACGCAGTGTGCAGCTCAGTGAGATCGCCTGAAGTCACAAGTCCTCGCAGCTCGTTCCCGTAAAGGAAGTCCTGCGCAACAGAATAAGCGGACCCTAGGGGTTAAATACATTGCGAGATCCCCATGTCTGAAAACGACAGCGCTCGTACCTTGTTTTCGTGACGGCATCCAAAGTAGAGGTAAGTCGCTCCTGAGGTGTTGCCTTTAGCGTGTTTGCGTAGGAACTGCCGCTCTTGCACCATTGCCCGCATGCTGGCAAGTCCGGTTCCTGGGCCAATCAGAAGCACATCGTGATCTAGGCTAGGTGGCTCAAAGAGGCCCTTCTTGATCCACATAGGCACTCGCTTCTGCTCCTTCGATGGGTCAAGCGATGTGAAGAACGACGAGCAAATGCCGTTGCGGCGGCGCTTGTACGGTGTTAAGAAATCCACGATGGCCACAGTCAGGTGCACCTACCGCAATGTAAAAAGGAGGACAATCGTCAGAATAAGCATCGTCAACTGGAAACGATGACACTGTCGAGATCAGACACGTACCCGACCAGGATGAAGCAGAGCCGACGAAGAGATGGAGTATGAACGAGGTTGCTGACGAGGAATGAGCTGCAATAGAATTGTCAACGGCACCGTCACACTCGGGAAGTCGGTTAGCACCTCTGCGTACGTCTTCTTTTCACGAATGCAGTAGTCATAGAGCAGGTCGACACCCTCGGCCGAAGACAACTCCTCGAGCTTTTCTTTCTGTCCCACGCCAATACGCATACGAGGTCAGTGCTGTCACTAAAAACTCAGGTTGCACGTAAGAACCCTACCTCCTCTTCATTCGCCGCAAACAGCGAGAGCCTCTCAAAGAAGCTTCGGCGCGGGACTTCCAGGATGGCCAGATACTTCGCAAATACATCACGAACGGAAACTGGAGACGGCAGGTCAAACTGCTTCGACCCATCTGCTGCGTTGATCGAGATGACCGTGTCTCGGTCCATCTTAACGTACTTGAGCATGTCGTCCACACCCGCCACGTTCTCAGGGTACACGACGGCAATATCTCCGGCCTTGAAGGGAGCGTGGGCTGCATCCCCCACACTCGAGCCATCACTACCTTCGTTGATATCAAACTCCAAGTGCCTGACGTCTTGCTCCCAGTCCTCAGCCGTAATTCTCTTGTTCACGACGACAGGGGCCAAGTGGATGCCCTTGTCGACCCCCACCGCCGTGCGTGGCGGCGCATAGAAGTTCGACTCGTCCGTTCTGGGCGTCAGTTTCCTCGCTGTCTCCATCTCTTTAGCCTCGGTCTCGTGCACGACTACGGAGTAGTGAGGCTCGACCGGCTTCGGCGAGTCGTCGATGACGAAGCCTTCCGGCAGCGGGTGCAGCTGCAGAACAGCCGCCCAGAGCTTCTCCAGCCACGGGTTCAGCGCGCCAAAGTACCCGTAGGCGTGCTGGTCGTCGCCCAGGCCTCGGTCGATGAGCTCCGAGGCGCCCAACTGCAGCAAACGCGCCTGCAGCCGACGCGCCACCGCGTTGTA
>JAHQIV010001754.1:0-10158 GCA_030463285.1 Phytophthora europaea
TTCATTGCGATACTTAAATGGAGTGGGTGCACGCGCATAAAGGTGATGGTGAGGTCCGCGGATCCGTTAATTCGCTTAACTCAGTGCTTATGCATAATTGCTTGTTTGGACCTTCAGAACCACACACCAGATATAACGGGGTATTTAATCATCGAGGTGCGCATGCGGAGAGGGAGATCTGTACTGGGGCACGAATGTCCGTCCGGTCAATGTGCTACAAATCTGGATTGATAGTGGTACATACCGGTAGCTTTAATTAAGTCAAAAATAATACAACTATCCCTTGAGATGGTGAATGACATCCGTCCCGCAGAATTTGCTTCATACTGTATCTTAAAAATGAAGTTGCCAGTCGAACTGACGATTGATTGGATTAAAACGTTTCAGCACGAGCTTTTTAACGATATGCTGCAATGCGATAGGGTCGAAACAGCGGATTTAAACGAGTATTATTGCACAGTCAATAATGAGAAATAACACATTCTAATCCGCTACATTTGTAGCGGCGGATCTCCCCTGCATTTATTATGGAGTGAATATGAGAAAGTCCTATTTGTCGCGTCAGAGTTTTTTTTTTCGAAGGCCTATCATTTAGTGACCCTACACAGTTTAGAAGCCCCCCCCCCAAAAAAAAAAGTGATCGTGTTTTGTAGACGATTGTAAACAGTGACCCGGGTACTATTCGGTGAAATCCGTTAATACGAAGTGATTAGCGTTACAAACCATGAGCGTTTTTCTTTGTCGGTGAGTGATGGTTAATTTTGTTTTACCGCGGTAATATTACCGAGGATTTCAAAAAATCTCTGCCGTCAAATTTCAGAAATCATTGCGCGCTTCCTTCCATCCGCTCATTCGAGATTCTCCCCCCGTAGCGCGCAAGCCGCTTGCCACGTGTAATCGTGGTACGTCGTCAGACCGGCCTCCGCTCTCTGCCCCCCCCCCCCCACGAAGGTGCTGTACTAACGATCCATCCTCCTGTTTGCATGCAGATGCCGCGCCAGACGTGTGAGGGTGCAGCGGCCGAATCGTCCTCAGAAGACGAACAAGCCCCTGTCCAGGCTGTCTGCCCTATGGTTGATCGTGTATGGCATTCAGATTGGGAAGCCTTCGACACCTACTTTGCCGAGTACATGCGCCCGACGTCAAACTCTACCGTGTGAGATCGTCGACACCCCAGAAGGGCGAAACGAGAAGATCAAGGAGAAGCAGAAGTGGAAGCGTGCTGACTTGATCCCAGAAGACTGTGGATCTTACTACAAGAAGTATGAGTGCACTCATGCGGGGAAAACTAAACCCTGAGGCGAGAGCAGGCGGACGGGGAATTTGGTGCGGGGTACAGGTTGCAAAGCGACGATATCGGCTACTCTGATGCTGGAATAAGACGAATGCGCGTATCAAGTCAAGGCGACTCGTTGCGTCGTGGTCTACAACCACGCTATCGACCACAACATCTACAGCAACTACCCCTCGCAGCGCAGGATTGAAGACGAAGACGTCATTGACGTTGTCAATGAGATGCGCTTAGCTGGGTCTAAGCCACGTTTGATATTGCAGTTTCTCCGACGGTCTACATGTTGGGTTGGACGTGTTAATGCATTTGGTTTGAACCACAAATGGATTATATAGTTTGTGCTGATACACGTTGTTTGTATTGTTTTACAGACAAGAAAGTATTTCTGCGGGACGTGCACAACTTGGTACAGCGTCTGAAGCGAGAGCGCCGGATTGCCTCTACTGTGGAGGAGAGGTTGGAACTTGTATTGCGCTCGTTCTGCTCTTCAGAGGGTAACACCGCTATGGTGTTTGTCGACGACGAGAAGACCACGCAAACTATCGCAGTCCGGTCTCACCAGATGCACCGCTTTTTCGAGGCTTTCCCTCAGATAGTACTGCTAGATAGCACACACAATAAACTTTTCAGTTTCATGGTCAATGACGTATTCGGCCAGGTAGGGTACCCCGTACCGCTTCATATTACAAACAGTATCGCTGACCACTTCTTTCGTGACGCTGTCAGGGCCAATACGTTCAACATGCCTTGGTAGAAAATGAAAGTCATGCCTGCATGAAAGATGCGATCCTTGCCTTCAAGAAGGGCAGCCCGAGTTGGGATGAAATACGAGTGTTCGTGATCGACAAGGACTTCAGTGGCGTTTCTCTCCTTCGCCAAGCCTTTCCGAGGGCTACTGTGCTTCTTTGCTGGTTCCATGTGAAGAAGTATCTACGCGCAGAAATGGCTAAGAGCGAATACGGGGGTCTGTACACTTATGGCATGAAGAAGGTGGAGGATAGTGTTGGCATGATGATTCGGGCTGAGCTACACGAAAGGTCTGAGGTATCTTGGATGGTCATGACGAGTCCGGACATCTACCCGAACCTGTTCACCCACTGTTGCAGTGTTTTATCAAGAATTGGGACAGCTGCAATGAGATGTGGGGCGCGTATGACAGGGCTGGGCTAGCGCATCTAGGAAACAACACTAACAACAGGCATGGCAAGTTCGAGTCCCTACGTTATTGTACGAGCTCATATGTGGCTTACATACGCATGTATACAGCCTGAAAGCTTCATGGGGTAGCCTTAAAGACATTTTGAAGCCTGAGATGGGTGTCGATGCGTGCATCGAGACGCTGCTGTTCCTGGAGACTGCGGCGGAAATGGAGTATGCATCCAAATTTAATGTGGTGGGCTCAAGACTTTATCACGGCTGCGATGAACAGTTGAGCAAGGTTGCTGCAGTAGTCAGTCCTCATGCTTTCCAGCTGATCAGGAACGAGTACGAGCTTCTTGCTAAAGATGTGGGTGCGTACGTGGCAAGGGAAGTTCAACCCGCGATATTTGAAGTCGTCTCTTCAAAAACGTCGAGGGCATACCACATCAACACAAAGGTATTGAGTCACTAAGATGACTTCGTCATGTGCTGGTCATGCTAACATGTACTGGTGTGTATCTCTCAGATCTACGCGTGCTCCTGTACATTTATGCAAACACAATTGTTACCGTGCCACCATGTAATGTACCCCCGGCGTCATACTTTGAAGAAGAGCGTTATTCCGATTTCGCACATCAACAACCGTTGGGTGGTTTCAGCAGAGGCAAACCGCCCTGTCGAGGAGGCAGTTGCGAGTCAGCAAGTTCATTCGAGCCGCACCATCGTTCAGTATCTTCGATTCTGATACCTATTCAAGGGTTGCCTTGGCGACCTAGAATGGAAGTAATGCGAATGTGATCCGCCGGTCTAATACATGGTCTACAGGGCCTACGTGCTGGTCCTGACCAGTCAGTGCAGCAACGTATTTGCGTGCTGCAGTATATTCGACGATATGGTCGGGGCACCCGGCTCGACAGACGCAGAGACCACACGAACTCATAACCTAGTGTAGCTTGCCTAACAAAACCTTCATAGCACAGAGTTCTTTTCACATATAAGTTACATATAACAAATCTCCATGCACTCGCACAACACTCGCGTTACCGCAACCAAACTTGCCTCTGCGCCAGTCACTCAGATTTGTCTATATTTAGGTAATTTTTTCGAGGCCACCGCGTAATCTATTTATTGTTTGTACCCGTTTGGCCACGGTTGGTTTCCATCACAAACCAATTAGTCGGGTTTGTATCTATTTGTATGCGTCCACCCGGCTATATCACGTTTGGTTTGTAGCGGTAACAAGCGTCTTTTTAATACTGCGGACTAGCTTACGTTTAGATTCGCTGAGAGATCCAAATGACCGCCTTCGCTTGCTCGCGGCACCCAGAGCTTCAGCGAGCCACCACCCGTACCGGGGAGACCCAAAAACCCGGGCCGCCATCGGTCAAAGTAGAGCGACTTTCCACCCAAAGTGGTCACGCTGGATGTCCAAGTTGCGGTGCCTCCTGCTGGGACTTTCTTCTCGCCGATCTTGGCACCGGCGGAGAAAATATTCACAATGACAGCTTCAGTGTCGGTAATGTTGAAAGTGACTCTGACGACACCGTCGCCCTGCCTAGTCCACGATAAGCTGCTGTGTTTGAAAGCCTTGCCGACAGCGTTGAGGCCGAGAGTGTAAGGATCCGAGCCATCGTCAATCTCGCCGATGAACTGCGTGGGGGCTGAACGTACTCGGTGACGATACCGACGATGCGCGTAGGGTCGATGATGGACAGGACGAACGTTGTCATCGCGACTCTGTCCGTCACGACGCGGATATACTGTTTGGCCGTCAACGAGGTGCCGTTGTCGCTCTTTCCCTTCTCGATGAGGTCGTCCACGATCACGCCCAGCGTCTTGCGCAGTGTGTCGCGCGTTTGATACGCGGTGGCCTCGTTCGACTCGGCGATCATCTGCTCCATGCAGTTGTTGGTCACGATCGGGATATCACGGGTCAGCAGGTCGGACTCGTACATCGCGACGCGCAGCTCAGCTTGAGTGATTCCAGGGTTCTGCTTCTTCATCCGAGCGACAGTGACCCACGTGCGATCGGTGATCCGCTTGAGCTCGAAGCCGCACGTGGAGTTGGAGGCCAATCCCGACTTGAGGGACGAAATGTCCGTTTCGTTCAGCTCCGCCAGCGGTTGAGTGAAGTTGACGCGGTGCAGGAACGCCTGGAATCTGTCCCAACCTCGAATGATGTTGTCGCCGTGGTCAAGGATCTCTCCAACAAGGAGCTGGACAGTGTCCAGCATCCAACTGGCAGGGTTCAGCACGTCGGGGTATGGGAGACCCAAACACATCGCGATTGTCACTGGGAAGTCGATCGTGGCGTAGCTCGTCGAGTACAAGACGCCCATGACCTTGTCGAACGGGGTCTGCGGGTCGTACACCTTGACCATGCTGATGTACTTGATGAGCATCTTGATGTTGCCGATCATGGACTGGATGCACAGGGCGCCGTTGACGACGGTCTTGGTCACAGCTGAGAGCTCGCCGTAGAGACCCATAGTGGCGAGCGATATCGCGGTTTGCACCACGTTGACCGTCTTCGAGTAGTATTCGAACCAGCAGTCGTCGTT
Source organism: Phytophthora europaea (assembly GCA_030463285.1). Taxonomy (NCBI): domain Eukaryota; phylum Oomycota; class Peronosporomycetes; order Peronosporales; family Peronosporaceae; genus Phytophthora; species Phytophthora europaea. Next base: position 4,993 of record JAHQIV010001754.1, read on the forward strand.
CTGGCGGATGCACTCCATGCCGCACTGAACAGGGTACGAGAGCGGGCACTGGGCCCAGCACGTCTTCCACTTGTAGTTGAAGCCAGCAGGACACGCTTTCATAATGTGCGCCTTCCGGTAGCAGGCCGAGTCGCCACCGTCAGGGGCTCCGATAGTGGGGCCAACCCAGTTTCTATGGGTCGACTGAACCTCGCCGACCGTGTGGACGCGTGATCCGCTCCCAGCAGTAGTAGAATGCCTGACTTGGACACCCAAGTCGCTCGAGTCGGAGTCGCTCGCGCCGTCGTCTAGTGAAGACGATGCAGACCTCTTGGAGTCAATCCGTGAGTTTGAATGCATCGGGTTGAGCACAACGGATGTCGATGCTTTTGCCCAACTCTCGAGGTTCATGAGGGTGAGTAAGGGCAGCAACGCCAGTAGCTTGGGCCACTTCGCCATCTTGACTCAGCCGTACGAAGTTGGGGCGATTGTCGAGACCTTCGCAAATTTGAGAATGGAATCCTTGGCTGCTGCATGCCAATACACGTAGGATTGCAGGTCGACCACGACGTGCCATTCAGCGCGCTCATCGTTTTCACATGAGTTCTCTCGTACGAAGCATAGCAAGAACAGCCACTCCAGTATCCCATATTTCATGACCGCATCGGCAGCATGGACAGCCACGTTGCTTCGCTTCTCGGCAGTGTTCCCTCGTGTGGTACTTCGCTGCGACCTTGACCTTGTCAAGGGCCGAGAACGCTGCGAGATGGGCTCAACACGATGTTATGCACGCATCCTCCTTGTGCGCTGATTAAAAAGGACTAAAAAGCCCGACTACCCAGAAAGCTATGCAAGCTCGACCAGTCTTTGACACGACAAAGCCCGCCTCTGTCCGGTAGTTGAGAGAGGACCCCGGAAGTGCCGTCGCCTCAGCCAATGATGCAGTGCTACGCGCGAGGACGTGTCAACATGCTTCGGTGCTTGGGACCGTTTGGACGCCGTCAGCATGTGCGTGCATTCATCAGTCCGCGTTCATCCAACAAGGTCAGAGTCTGACGTCTAGTAGACGTCGTCTACGGTCTCCACCGCCGGAGAGAGACCTGATACGATTCTTTCTTGCTCATCGGCTCAAACAGCCACTTCCACACCAAAACCTACGTCTTGGCATCTTCCAGCAGTCGGAACTCTTCCTGGTGCACCCATCGCTTTAGCACGAACGTGTCCACCACTAGCGTCGTTGAAGTGCATTCGTGGGCAACATGGTCATCCAAGTCTCGCCGCAAGCCGAACCGACGGCCGCAATTGCGGCACCGAAACACGCCACAGCTCGCACCAGCTGCACGCTCTCGGTCGATTTCTCCATGCAGAATCTCCCGCTTGGCGCTCTCCATCGCGCGACGCACCATGAGCTTCTTGACGAATTTCCGCTCCAGTTGGTGCTTGCGTCCAAGCAGCCAGAACAGAAGGCCGTGACTTTGGAGGAGCAGTCCGTCTAGCCCTCGAGACAGGAAGTTGGTGGAGGCCGACGTGGACTGTGCCGTTCTTTCGTGCTCTTTGGTCCACCAAGTTTCAAACTCGCTGCACGTGATGCCCCCGTTGCCGTCGCAATCCAATTCGGCAAACAGGTTGCGCACTTGAGCGGCAGTGAGTTTCGGCGGCTGTGGGGCGGACTTCTGGCCACTGAAACTACCCCGGCCGACCTGCTTCAGTTTCTTACCGCGCAGATACGACAGCATTAGCTGGAACTCGTCCAGATCCAGCGTGCCAGAGCCGTCGAGGTCGAAGATCTGGAAGCATTGGCGTAGTCGCAGGACGACTGGGTCGATATCCGTCTCCGAGACACCCGAATCTCTCCGTGTGATCGATGAGTCCTGTGCTGCTCTATTCTGTGCTTCAACGCGCCACTGTGCAAGCTCCTTCTTCAGCATATCCTTGCCCAGAGGCGTCGCAAAGATGGCGGTGTACTCGAGATGCACGGTGTGATCACTGGACTCGAGCGATGCCAGTTCCTGCTTCATACCTTTCACGTTGAGACTGCGTTTGCCCCGGAACCAAGCCACCGTCCAGAGCTGGTGAGTGAATAGACACACACGTGTCTTGGCAGCCCACCGCCGCAGGTGCGCTACACGGTGCGCAGCCTTCTCTCGCCGTGTCATTCGCGCTAAATACAACGCTGCAAGCGCGCGTGCAATGAGGATGCGTGAGGACGCCAACACTAACGCGCGCCGTACCCACAGCGCAACGTTCTTGCAGGCGAATGGGAGCAAAACGTCATGACGCCAACGTCGAAAACGGCGATAGCACCGCTGTATCCGAATGGCTGCACGACGACGACGACGAAATCCTCGTAGAAGCAGCGGAATGCCTCGACGGCGGAGCGCGCGGATTGCGATCGCAAGAATCCTCGCCCGGGACTTGAGAGCGGCTCGAAACCAGGCTTTCAATCTGCACCGACGTATACAGTCGGCAAACGCGTGCGCTTCCACCGAGTACGGGAACTTTGGGGTCACTAGAGCTGCCACTTCGATCCGTGGTGCTTTCCGAGGATCCAGGAATTGGGCAGCGCTGAGCGGGTGTCGAAGCTGCTCCGTTCTGCTGCAGAAGGTTGAGGCACTGAGGGGTCTGGCAAGGCGAGAGCGGATCTCATTCTCCCAGATGTTGCCCTTGACCTTCTCTTCCAAATGAGCTTGCAGCTCCGCGCGCATCTGCAGAATAGCAGCAATGGTTAGGCTAACATAACACTTTGATTCCCCAACCCAGTGTCACCCACCTCGTCCGAAAGCAGTGGCTCGATCCTGAGGCTCGTACTCTTTCTCCTCTTTCTGGGTTTGGTGACGCGAGCTCTCCACTGCTGAATTGGACCCGCTACAGGTGAATACTTCGCCACAAACACACCTGCAGCTGACTCGGTTTTGTGTGTTGCTCGGTCCTCGATCAGTGCCACTAGTCGCTCGTCTCTCCGTGCCACTACCGGGCTCAACACAAGCTGGAGCCCGTCCCCAGCTGCCTGCACCAAACTTTCAGTGGACGTACTCGCCAGAAACACTGAGGAAGAAACGTCCCTCTCGCGCGCCTCGTGCATCCACTGCCTCCACTGCTTTGGGGACAAACTGTTCCGCGCATTGGACTCTCTTCGGCCAGGCGAAGGACTAAAGCGGGACACTCCACTGGTCGAGAGAGCCCGCACTTTTCCAGGCGAAATCGCGTAGACATTTTGCAATTGAAGCAGCTTGTCAGGCGAGGACATTCGACCGAGTATGGAGCCAAGTAGTCTAGTTGGACTAATGATAGCCTCGCCGAAAGGTACGTGTCAGAATTGAAAACTGTGGCTTTATTTTGCCCGCAAAATGACATGCGATTTCGTGGCAAATGACATGGCATTTGGAGGGCAAATAACCGGCGTCTTTTGAGGGGTGTCAGAATTACTTATTTTTATTTCGCGAAGGCATCCGAATTCGCGAGTGGAAGGCCGCTTGACCCTCACGCCGCCGCTGGTGACGTCCGATTCATCGCCACGCTCAGTGCCAAGAAATCGCAAGAGACTCCTGGCACAGGGCTTCAGCCTGCCTTGAAGTTCAGGGCTGCCATTGTCGGCAGACATGCCGAAAAATTACATCAGCTTGCAGTGATATGCTCACTTGTTCTCCGACAGAGGAAGTAAGCATCTCACTGCAACTGCGTTCGACCACAAGCGACGCCTGCGACGAGGAGTGAGCACCTCACGCGATTCTGCAATGTGCACTCCTCGCCGCAGGCGTCGCTCGTGGTGGTAGCTCCTTAGATCCACTCGGCTTGAGCTGAAGAAGACGTCGCAGGGCTTGCCGATGAGCTCTCCTCCGGCCCAGAGGCCCCCACAGGCGTCGAAAAGCCCCTTGACCTGCGCCGGCAGCATGCCGAAGCGCGTGGGGATGCCCAGCAGAATGCCATCGGCGTCCTTGAGCACGTCCGGCCTCGGCGGCGCGTGCAGAGCCTTGAGCAGGTCCTCGTTGAGCGTCTCCTGCACCTGGTAGACGCTGGCCTTCACGCCGGGCACAGACGTCTCGCCGGCCTGGAGCGACGACGCCAACTTGGCCACGTGCCCGTACATGGAGTAGTAGATCATGGCCACGTTAGTCATCGCTGCGGCTGACAGTGAGGTTTTGTCCAGCAGTCTGGTCAGGGGCTTGCCTCTGTCTGAGAGAAAAAGCAAACTGAGGGCATCTTTCCTTTGGCGGATCCTTCAGATTTCCGCTCAAATGACATGTCGTTTGTGTGATTTGAAGATCGGGAAATAACATGGTATTTTCCGGGAAATGGCGTGTTATTTCACGCGAAAATCACATCCGATTTCGCGCGACTTTTTGCCAATTCTGACACCCCCTATTGGAGCAATTCCCGCGGCTATTCTGAGATGTCAAAACATACATTTTGACACCCTGTTCAGATTGAGGAAAGTGCGTGCCCGCCCGCAGCTTTTAACCAACATTTCTGTTCCGCACTCAACACACGATGAGCAGCGAGGATACAGACGAGTGCATGGTGTTCGTTATCATGTTTGCCCTCGCTGCCGAAGTCCAGAATGTTTCGACTGCATAATATGCATAGATGCGTGGTTGTTCTCGACAGCATAATATGCATAGTAAGCAGTCGAGAACAACCGCGCCTCTCCTTCTGGACTTCAGCAGCGAGGGCAAGCATGGTGGACTGCATACTATGCATAATATGCATAGTATGCAGTCGAGAACAACCGCGGGATGCGGAACAGGAGTGAATGTCGCTGCGAACAACAGATGTTTATTTAGATCCAAGATCTGGAAGGGGGGGTCCACCCCTCTTTCAGATCTTGGATTTGAACCGCTGCGTTTTGTCTTTTGGAGAATAGCATGGCTCTTCTTTGTCTGGGCTAGGGTAAATTATGGATCTGAACCAGTTCAAATGGCTGCTCCATTGTATAAACATTTCTTGGAGCTTCACAAAATAAAAGGCAGAGATCAGTCAAAGTTAACTCACTTGTTGTAAAATAACCACAAACGTTTTTATATGCACTGGGATTTGTATCGATCAAAGCTCGACACTAATGCGCACGCTGCGGCCGGCGAGTCTGCGGCCCGTGCTGTTCCTGCTCGTCCTCGTCTTCGTGCTGCTGCCGCTAGTCGCCTACCACGTGGCCACCTTCGACTTCCAGCGCGTGGCGTCCTTCGAGCGGCG
>JAHQIV010001755.1:0-10157 GCA_030463285.1 Phytophthora europaea
GACGCGCACGCTGCCCTTCTGGCTCGTGTCGGAGGACGCGCAGTCCCAGTGGCGCGCCGAGTTCCCGGAGCACGCGAGTCTGAACGGCGCCGTGGAGATCTTCCAGGCGCTGCACGAGAGCTACGACTGCGTCTGGATCGGCTCCGTGCACGGCGAGATCGAGCCCAGCGAGCAGAACACGCTCAAGGAGCAGCTGCTGCAGGACCGCAAGTACTGCCCCGTGTTCCTGGACGAGAAGCGGGAGCGGCTGTACTACGAGGGCTTCTGCAAGACGGTCATGTGGCCGCTCTTTCACTCGTGTCCGCCCACGACGGACGACCAGATCGTCCAGCACGAGATGACGGACGGCGGCCAGGAGGACGAGCGCAGCATGGAGAAGATGTGGCAGGCCTACGTGGCTGCCAACCAGGCCTTCGCGGACGCGGTGCAGGAGGTGTACGAGGAAGGAGACTTGGTCTGGATCCAAGGGTACCACCTGACGCTGGTGCCGCAAATGGTGCAGAATCTCTTCCCCAACGACAACATTTGTCTGGGCTTCTTCATGCACATCCCGTTCCCGTCGGCGGAGCTGTACCGCATCCTGAACAATCGAGAGGAGATTTTGACGGGGATACTGGGCGCCGATCTCATTGGCTTCCAGACGTACGAGTACGCGCGCCATTTCCAGAGCGCGTGTGTGCGGCTGCTGGGGCTGGAGAGCAGCCACAAGGGCGTGGACTTTAACGGACACTTTGCGCGCGTGACGATCTGTCCGGTGGGGATTGATGCAGACAAGTATACAGCTATGGTGCAGTCGGACGCGGTGCAGGAGCAGATGAAGCAGCTCGAGAGCCAATTCGCTGGCAAACAGGTCATTCTCGGCGTAGATCAGCTTGACCAGACGAAAGGGCTGGTACACAAGTTGCTGGCGGTTGAAGAGCTGTTCACACAGAAGCCGGAGCTCGCAAAGGAGGTGGTGTTTTTGCAGATCGTGACGGGCGCGTCCGTGTTCGAGTCGGCGCTGGAGTCTCAGGTGGAGTCTCTTGTGTCACGTATCAACAGCAAGTTGCAAGATATCGGCACTGAAGGCCCCGTGCAGTATTTGAATAAAGAGATTGCGGTGGAGGCTCTGATCGCGTTGTACGCGCTGGCAGATGCGCTAGTGATCACGCCGGTCCGTGACGGGATGAACACTATTCCCTTTGGGTATGTTGTTTGCCGGGAGGCTGCAAGCAAGCACGCTCGCGTGATTCTGAGCGAGTTTGCAGGCTGTGCGCAGTCCTTAGGCGGAGCAAGACTGGTGAACCCGTGGAATACCGAAGAACTCACTGACGCGCTCCAAGAAGCTCTGCAAGACAATGACGAAGTCATGCGTGCACACCAGCACATGTATAGTTACGTCAGCTCATTCACGTCGTGGCACTGGGCGGACAATTTCCTGGAGCAGCTTCACGAATGCAGCGAAGAGAACGCGCTTTCGGTATCAGGACGCGAGTTGAGTCGGCGGGATATGACATCCGCGTACTCGCGGTCGTCGCGACGGCTGATCTTCATCAATTACGAAGGCGTACTAGCTGCTGAAGCATCAATTCCGGAACTGGCTTATCCACCCCAAGAGCTCATCTGGCAGTTGTCTATGCTGACGAAGGACCCACGTAACACGGTGGTTTTGGTGAGCGCGCGTAGCACATCGGTGTGCGAACAGTGGTTTGCCGGCCTGTCTGGCAATCTCGTTCTTGCAGCAGAGTACGGCGTATACGTGAAGTGGGTTGGCAGGAATGAGTACTGGCATTGCATGGTGCCCAATATGGACATGAGTTGGTGGGAGCACGTTGTGCCGTTGCTAGAGTATTACACTGAACGGACCCCGGGCGCGTACATTGAGCGCAAGGAGAGCTCTGTAGCGTGGCATTACCGCGACTGCGATTTGGATCACGGACTGTGGCAGGCGAGCGAGCTGTTGGTCTCCTTGCGTGAAATCACACGATCACTTCCGGTTTCAGTGTGCCCAGGAAATCGCTACCTTGAGGTCCGACCCCAGAAAGTTAGCAAAGCCACGCTTTTCGAGCGGATCTGGGAGTTTATGAATTGGTCTACGCTGTTCCCTGACGAAGATCCAGTGACGACCGAGTATTTCGGAGAACCGGTGCACTCGCCGTCGTCGCCGATGCTGAAACCGCGTGGATTTTACAATAATGATGAGATGCCGGCGTTGAGCTTGGATGGTCGAAGCTTATCGGAAGCGGGCGGTGATTATGTTCATGCCGGCAGGAAGAATTCTGTAAGCGTTTGTATGGATGCTGGGACGCTAAGTTCGTTGGACGCTGCGGACGATAAGCAGCCGGTCGATTTTGTTCTGGTGATCGCCTCTGGCGATGATCGCACAGATGAAGATCTGTTCGCGTTCTTGGTTCCACCACCAATCGATTTGGAGGCATACTGCCGGCAGCTTGAGAAGGATGAGTTCGATGATATGTCGGAGAGTCAACAGCAACAGGATGGACTTTTGGCAACGAATTCTGAGGCAGAAGAGTTGTCGTCTTCTTCATTTGGTCATCGCCGTAGCTTTATTCAGGATTCGGGTGACAGTGAAGGTGGAATCGGTTCCTCCAGCTTTGGAGATGTCAGCGACGACATGTCCTACAATGCCTTTAGACGTCTATTGGGACGAGATGGCAGTTCGTCTTCACTCGCTGCAGGGTCGCCTGGAGAGCGAGGGGGTCTATCAGCTGCAGCCTCGTTGGCTCGGCTTACTGCACAGCCCAACGACGCAGATTTCCTAATGCTAGGGGAAAACATGACCAAGTTGACACCTTTGGCAAAACCGTCCATTTCCGACGGTGCGGCGAATATGTTTCCTGTGGCAATGCTTAACCGGCCGTCCAATGCGCGGCGTGACGAAATCACTGAGAAGAGTAAATTCACTCCTCGTCGGGACTTCCCGCCGTCTGCTGCATTGTTTAAGGCTATGAAGGTGAAGTACGGTGACAACTTTGGCATTCACAGACTGCCGGATACTCCAGCAGCCTGTTGGGCACTTGTTTGTCCTCCTACTGCGCGTGCAAAGTTGGAGGATGGCGTGGGAGCTCAGAGCAGCAGTTCGCAGTCACCGTCGGAGGGGAAGGCGTCCATTACAGGGAGTCCTCCTGCAGCTGCCCAGGTGTGTTCTACATCACCAACAGCTTTAGTAGGCTTGACTGCGTACGATTCACCGGATAACACCTCTTCCAGCAGTGACGTATTGGCTACACCTTCGGGAGCAGACCGTGGCGGTGATGATGAAAGTAGCGGCAGTGAGCAGACTCAAGTCGAGATTGAGGACAAGTCAGGCAAGAACGTATCTGAAAAACAGCTTTACGAAGAAAAAGAGACTGTGGGAAGTGAAGCGCCAGCCAGCCAAACGACATCGGTCTCTACAGATGAACCTGACGATGGACGGTATCGCTTCCCCGTCAACACATTCGTGTGCACGCTGGGCCGGAAGCTCTCACAGGCACCATACTTTATCAAGAACTCGGGCGATTTATTCCAGTTATTACAGGAGATGGGTATGAGCAGCCACATTCGCAAGCAGCGAATGCTTTCCATGGGCAGCGTCGGAGATATTTAACCGCTGTCGACGTTTTACGCAAGTCCTTTCATGCGCAGCAACCCGATTGCATTCCCTACACCAGTATGGTGCGTGTATTCCTTCGCTGGTGGGTAGCATTGATCAAGCAAAACACACATGGATAGCGTTATTATTTTATTCGGCGGGGTCGCCGCGTGATAGCGATTTTGAAATGAACTTATAGGGTGAACCCTCAAGCAAATATGAAGAGTTAAAGAGAAATAAGAGCAGAGCTTACCGTTTTCATCGCAGAGCAAGAACAGCCACTCGGAGGTGTATCTCCTGACGTCGGTGTCCAGACAGGTAAGGAAGAACTTCAACTGCTTGAAGAAAAACGCCTTCGTCCTGTCAATTGCTGTCACAGGAACCAAAACACCGTACTTGGTTGCCGGTAGAATAGCCTTCTTGAAACAGGCTAGGATATCTGGGCTCCCTGTCTTTGCCAGGTTGTGGCACACGATCAGCGTTGGCAGCATCTCTTTGAGCGGCCTAGATAGCGACAGAGTTGTAGCGTTAGCATGGATTTTAGACGCGTGATGAAGCACTAACCGCGTTTTTTCGATGCGAACAACCAGCAGCATGGCGTGGAGATGGTCGATCACTGGGGATAGCATAGATCCGTCGATTACTCCAGTCTCTTCATCGGTGCAGGGCTGCTGCTGAATAAACGCCGCAAGAAGACTTCCCGGCAGAAATATGAACACCTCCATGGCCTTGTTCTTGAGCTCGATAAGGTTGACATTCAGCGGTGATATCTCCGAGTGTGTGAAACGAAGAATTTCCAACAGCAGTCCCCCAAGCCTGTGCAGGTATCGTCAAACTTTGTCAGAGAAACTGATCCGAAGCAGTGTGCAGACACTGAAATGCGCTACCGTACTGATGAACAGTATTGAAGACATCCGGAAGGAGTTTTTCCTGTTCAGCTGTCCACTGCATGTCATTTACCAGCACAGTGACCAGCTTAATCAAGTCGAGGAGTAAGGTTGTGCGGTCGCCGTCGACGATGCCAGTCTGGTTCCCATGCTTGAAGCCATAGAGGAGCGTCTATATAATGGACACCACACAACAACATTAGTAGGGGGATACGTCGATCTGCTGGCGATATGATCGCATTACCGCATAGATGAGCTGCCAGGTTTCAAGTGAGGTGCTCAAATATCGGGGCACTTCCGGCGCTTCACAAGACACCAACAAGATTTTCCAAACCAGCCAATGAAGCGACGCAGTACCTCCGCGCTTCGACACCCCAAGCAGCTGAGTCACAAAACCCTTTGCGATAAGAGTCTCGGATACGAACTCTGGTCGCGAGTACACCGAGTTTATCATGCACTTGAGCGCTTCTTCGCGTACGCGTGAGCTCCAGTTCTGGTCTTCACCTAGCACAAGAAAACTATCCAGTGCCTTCACCACTGTCATTAGCGCCGTTTCTTTAGTATATTCTGCCGGTGAAGCAAGTACCTCTGCAGATAGCAACTGGTCGATGCCGCGTCGGTCCCGCATAAACACTCGACAGGAATCCAACAGCAGATAAATCGCTGTGCGTTGAAGCGGCATCAATACGTTAGTACGAATCCTTCCCCGAAACAATTCACAGTGATGCTACCGTCATTGTGCGCTCCATTTGGAGTCTCCACCGCTGCCGCCTCTGTCAGAATGCCTCTGATCTTCCTCGCAGCTTGCTCGCGAGCTTGTACATCTTCCAGATCAGCTAACGTTACCACAATTACAACCTCGTTAAAACACAATACTCGAGCCCAAATTGTCATTTCGCCTCCTATCGCGCACCCGAACTGCCCTGCACCGCTCGTGCGAACTCCTCAGTCCACAGCCAAACCATGTTGGTCCGCTGTTGCGCACGAAGGGACGCAGTTGAAGTGGATCGCGTCCGCTCTCCTCCGATTGGCTGCGACTTTCAGCCAATGACATCCGACCACTTGGAGCTTGAGCTGCCGACTTTCAACACGTCGATCCACAATCGAAAACCTCGAGCAATCAATAGGCGCGAGATGAAGTGGACGGCGGTTCTAGTGGCGGCGGTGATGGCGGCGGTGCAGGTGCAGGCCAAGGACGACCTCCCACCGGACGCGCAGCTGCGCATCGGCGTCAAGTTCCGCCCCGAGGAGTGCGCCATGAAGAGCCAGCTGGGCGACGTGCTGTCCATGCACTACACGGGCACGCTGCGCAAGGACGGCTCCAAGTTCGACTCGAGCCTGGACCGCAACCAGCCCTTCGAGTTCCCGCTCGGCGCTGGCCGCGTCATCAAGGTCGGTCACTGTCGCTATTGGGGGAGGGGATTGCATTGCTGTGTGCAGTGTGCTGACGTCACTTGCGATTTGTGATGTTGTGTGTTGATGAGCAGGGCTGGGACCAAGGGTGCGTACAGTGAAGATAAATCTATAGTCAATTGTATGTGGTTGTAGGGTATTGGAGGCTGATGCGCTGTTGGTGGTGTGGGTTTTGCTTTATTTGTTGTTGTTTTTGTTGTTGTTTGCAGACTTGTGAACATGTGCATCGGGTGCGTCCTGCTGTGTTGCAACATTTTGGTGGTGCTCGTTGTTGATTTACTGACGTTGTGTATCCGCTTGCAGTGAGAAGCGTCGTTTGACGATCCCGTCGGACATGGCGTACGGCGACCGCGGCTCGCCCCCGAAGATCCCCGGCAAGGCCACGCTGGTGTTCGACGTCGAGCTGCTCGACATCAAGCGCAACACCGACGAGCTGTAGACGGACGAGGGTGTCCATCATATCGCACACCCCGGTCTTTATGCTGGACCTCGACAGGTTCTGGTAAAATGACAATGTGACGTAGTTGTTCCGGTGTGTCTCCTCTACCTTGCCTTCGATCTTATTAATACCTCCTCTACAGAATACTAATCTCTGGAAATGCATTATGGCTACGATTTACGCGGAGACAAGCGGACACCTCCAGACTGTCAACCTACCGGTATAGTACCGGTACCAGTATACATACGAACCTAACGCGAACTTAGTGTAGTTTTAAAATAATGGAGCGGCCGAGTAAGAAGCGGCGTGCTAATGAGCTGCCTGCAGCGCTCCCCGAGAGCACTGGGGCTCGCGGCAGCACCCACCAGGCCGCTCTTTTCGACGCGGAGACTATGCAGCAGCAGTTGGAGCTCTTTGTTCGCAGCGGGAACGCGGACTCGGCGCAGATTCTGGGCGAACTTTTGGTCTCCGTTGCGCTGTTCCCATCGGATTCCGAGCCGCGTAGCAGCAGCAGCGACGCGCGCGCAGTGTCGGACGAGAATTTCCTGTCGCGGAGACCGATGACCCACTTGGAGGCGCCTACGAACAGCGCGCGGACGCTGTCGCCCGCGTTCCACGCCAAGACGCTGCGTCTGTTTGCTGACTTGATGCTGGCCAAGCGCGAGTTCAAGCGCGCCATTGTGAGTTGCAGGCTGCAGAGGAGGAGGGAGTACGGGGGTATGGTGGAGTGCTAATTAGTGCGGCGTTGTGCTTCTCGCAGCGTTACTACCACCATAGCTGCCGAGATCTGAGTGTCGTGACGAACGAGGAAGAGCTGGAGGTGAAGCTGAAAGTGGCCAGGTGCTACGTGCAGCTCGACTGCGCGCACGAAGCTATTGAAGTGGTACCGTGCACTTTATATCGAAGGATTCGCTAGTATTTAGACGGTGACCTAACGTCGAGGTGTTGTTGTTGTGAGCAGTTGAAGTCCACGCCGCCGGAAGGACGAAGCTTGAGCATGAATCTGCTGCTTGGGAAGTTGTACGTGAACGAAGGGTTACAAAACAAGGCTGAGGAGAGCTACAGTGCAGCGCTGCGACAGAATCCGTATGCACTCGAAGCAGCTTTGGCACTCACCGAACTGGCGGCAGCGAAAGATGCATCTCCGGACGCGTTCGCGGGCTCAGATGGTGCAACGAAGGCTGGTGAGAATGTCCGGTCGACGGGAGCGGCATCTAACGCACCGTCTATTAGGCAACATGAGATTGAACGATTTTATGTTAAAGCTGCCACGGCAACGAGGACAACAAACTCGGTCCTGTCTCGTACGGACGCACATTGGATGCAGATGCTAGTGACAGCTCACATGGATGCCGAGCGCGGGAATTCTCGAAGTACGTCGCACTGCTGTGATCTGCTTATTGGTACTTGTTGGAATCTCGCTGTAGTCTAATGCGTTATCTTGCCGTTTTTGCATGACGTTTTAACATATACAGCTGCTATTGAAACATATAACGCGCTGGATCGAGTATTTCCAAAGAACTTGCACTGCTTACTGCGCAAGGGAACGCTCGAAATCGACCAAGAACTGCTACATCAAGCCCACGTAACCTTCAAGCGCGCACGGCAAGTTGATGAGTTGAATTTGGCGTTTATGGACAGCTATGCCAATTGCTTGCGAAAGGGAAATTCTCGTACCAATCTGAACGACTTGGTACAGGAGCTGTTCCAGATCAGCGACTCGTGCACCGAATCGTGGCTTGCTGCAGCATACTATAACGATGTCAGGGGCGATTACGAGACGGCGCTGCAGTTCTGTGAGCGCGCCGTTGAGGAGCGGAATCATCACGCACCGGCTCACTTGTTGCGGGGCGAGCTGTTGTTGCGATTGAATCGCCCGCAACTTGCTCTGAAAGCGTTTTGGGAAGCATGCCGTCTCAAGCGCTCGCTCGAAGCATACACCGGTGTCATCACCAGCTACTGCGATCTGTTTGCAATTGGTGTCAATCGGTACAAGGAGGCCTTTGCAACAGCCACGAGTGTCGTGAAGTTGTTCCCTCACAAGGCGCAGAGCTTCGTGCTGTTCGGCAGCGTGCTCGCGCTGAGTTCCGACCGTCGAGAGCAAGCGCGACAGGCTCTACAAAAGGCGCTGGCTATGGACCCTCGCAAGCTCTCAACCAATTTCGCTCTTGCTGACCTGCTGGTTGAGGAGGGCAACTTGCGAGGTGCCATTGAAAGGTGCGCATCATCCATCGTTTTGTTGGCCCGTGCTCGGCTTATCTAACAACCCCTGCTCTTAATAACTAGACTGCAGACATTGGGCGAGCGACACCCACGGGAAGAAGTCTTCACCAAGCTGGCGGCCGTGTATTCATTGGACAAGCAGTACGCCGAGGCGCTCAAATACTTCCATCAAGCGCTCCGTCTTAACCCTGGGTCTACGGAGGCTTTGCGAGGGTTAGACCGCCTCGAGAAGCTGATGCGCGGCGAAGACCCGGACGAGCTCAGCAACTCGATGGAGCAGATGGACCCCGAGGAGCCAGAGGAGTCGATGGAGACGAGCGAGTACCTGTCGCCGTAGAGAAGAGATAACTGCACCGAACAGGTAGGTAGAGCGTTTTACTTCGACATGCTCAGCTCTTCGAGGCGTTGCGTCGTCGACGATGTCCGACGGAGTTCTGGTCCCATGGACTCAAGGTCCAGCTGCAGGCAGCAGCAGCGCACGTGCTGTGGGGTGAAGACGCCTCGCTCATTGGGCTGCTAAAGATGGGAACGGGGCGAGCAGTTTCCTGCGAAGCCCTGCAGTGCGGACTGTGCCCAGCTCGGGCGGAGCTTCAATGGGGAGGTGTCGGAAGGAAGACAGGCCGCGCTCGATGGTAACGTCACAGCGCGCGGAAACCGCTTTCTTGGCAAAATATTCGACACGCACTCTCCAAATGGAGAGTCTCCATTGCACGGGACCTCGCACCTCGCGCAAGCAAGTAGGGGGAATGATGTCTCGAGGACGATGCGCGCGCTTCGATATGGAGAACGGAATGCAAAATAGAGCTCAGTGTATCTTAGGATCGTAGACGAATCAGGTTGGGTGTGTTACTAAGGTCAAAATCTGAAGCTTATCCTCAGCTTCAACGTAAACTTCAGGATAGGGATGGCGGTAATCGCCGATCTTTTCGGTGTTGGAGCAGCACCGGGAAATCTACCAATTTGCGCGAAATTCGCGCGTGAGCTATGCGACCCAGTCACGGAGGCCGTTCGAATTAGCGGCGCGCTGCCGGCCGGGCCGCACTCCCGACGGCCCGTTCTTGGCATGAAAAAGATGGACACCCCCTCCCAATCGTCTTGGCGCCTCGCTCCATACAGCAAGTAAGACACGTGAAAAGTTTGCAATGAAAACCGACGAGCACTTGCGATGTCGCGTACACGATGTATTTTTCGCCTACAGAATCGCAGCCGCCAAGCGAGCCCGTCCCAGTGCCCCGGGCCCCGAGTTATTTATACCTGGGAATCAACTCAGCAGGGCAAGTGTGTCAGCGCGGGCTGTTTCCCTCGTCGCACATCGCTGAAACCCACTCAGCAGCTCCATAGTTGCCTTTTTTGGCCGATTCTTTATTCAGCTTCAACTCGTAACGGCTGGGCGGCGCCACAGCCAATCAGCGGCGCGCCTCGCGCCATACATACTGCGCGCCAGTCAAAGATCCGAGCCACTGCGTGTTTGGCTCGGGCCGAATGCCCCAGAACTCCGACATACTCACTCGGTCACTGCAACCTGACGGCCGGCCGACAGTCGGTGGTTTTTGCCCGCTCCATCCGTTAAGCCGCGCGAGCCGCGCGCAGCCCGCTTCATTTCCGAATTGGCCCGCGCCTG
>JAHQIV010001756.1:0-10154 GCA_030463285.1 Phytophthora europaea
CTGAGCCGCCACAAGCGCATCCACAGCGGCGAGCGGCCGTACCCGTGCTGCTTCGAGACGTGCGGCAAGCGCTTCAACACGAGCACCAAGCTCAAGCGGCACATGCGCATCCACTTCCCGGACGGCCAGAACCTCTTCCGCTGCACGGAGCACGCCTGCTCCTGGGCCTGCGACAACTACAAGGAGTACGTGCAGCACCAGAAGCTGCACAGCAGCGTGGCCGAGGGGTTCAGCCACGCCGCGGACGAGAACGTGAACGCCAGCAACGGCAACGGCGACCACCTGGGCAGGAGAAGCCTCAAGAGCCTCGAGGCGACCCGCGTCATGCCCTCCCCCATGGGCATGATGCAGCCCGACGCAGAGCCTCGACACGTCGAGTTCCCGCAGCCCAATGCCATGCACGACGACTTCTATCAGCAGGACCGCAGCCGCATGTACGCCGGAATATCCTCGATGATGCAGAAGGAGCCGCAGCGGGAAGAGAACGACTACCGCCGGGTGGCGGGGCCCGTACTAGCTGCCAAGTCGTTCATGGACGACCGTCCACGGCTGCCGTTCCCGACTCGTGCCTTCCCGTCCGAGACGTTGGGGATGCCCAGCAGCGGCCTCTTGGGCTCGTCGTTCCACCCGCTGACCCACTTGCCGCCGACGTCCTCGCACCGCTACTACGACTCTGCCACGCCCGTCAGCTCCGTCGAGATGGCGACGTCTAGCAGCCCGAGCTACACCCCGGTGGGCTCCTACGCGTCCGCCCAGGTGCCGTACTCGTCGTACCTGCGAGGTGGCGAGACCAACGTGCTCGTGAGCTCGTACCAGCCGACGTCGACCACCACGTCGTTCATGTCCACGGCCGAGCCCTACTCGCAGCCCATGCGGCAAGAAGACATGGACCGCCAGTACGAGAGCTCGTCGCCGCACGACATGCGCCAACAGCCGTCTCCGCCGCAGCAGCAGACGCAGACGCAAGCAGGCTACGGCGGCAACCCGGCCGAGTTCACGGGCGAGGAGCTCAGTGCGGTGCTGGAGCTCATGAAGGACTCCTAAGTGGAGTGCTGGAGGGGGATGACGGGTGTGTGTTTATAAGCTCTCGGGACTCTTGTGTGGAGGTGTTTGGAGTGGAAAGTATTTTAGTGGCTGAAAGTAGTGAGACAGACCTGAGAGAGATGAAGGGGGAAGTCTGCAGTATTAAATGTTGTAAATAGGATATTGCAGTCATTGACAACAACAACAGTGTTGTTACCGTACGACACCATCGGGACGGTACAGTACATGCATGACCTTATCAGATGCCACGCGGGACCTGCACTTCAACAGAGGCTGGCAGACGGACGATTCCTGAATGAAATGGCTTGATTGACGTCGGGTTGGAGATGGGCATCAAGCGCCTCGAGCTAGTACATGTGTACATGTAGTCATCGGAGCCCGTGGGTGACGGCCAAATGCAAAAGCTGTTGCGGTGGATGGAGACGGGTTTAATCTCAGCTGAAGTTGCGGCGTTCGTCTGCACTGCGGACACGCCCATCCTGTTGCCCTTTTTGGCTTGGGGAGACTTTGGACGTTGCAGTTGCCGGTTGGGGGAAGGGTGATTTTTGAAGCGGCGCTGGTGGTCAGAGAGTGGGACCGTGACGCGCTGCACGTCAGGCCAATCACAGCGCAGATTATTTTGTCCAATCCGAGGTGGTGGGTGGCTAGATTACGCGATTACGCGATTTCGATGACCCAAAATACAGTGTTTTAGGTGCTGTAGCCATCCTGTTGTTTTGGGCGGGCAACTTCGACCCTTGAAGATGGGATGTTGATTTTTTTTCCGAATTTTCCATTTTTAAATCTTAAACTATTCCGTGAAAAGATAAGGTTTTATACTTCAGCAATGTATGCAATTAGCTTTGTGCATCGGTTTGCAACCAAAACACCGCTATAGTTGCTGTTTGTGTTACCAGTATTGGATAGTACTGTATGAAAGACCCTCAAATAATGGCATTACGCAACTATAGATGCAGATAAGGGGATATGAATATTTTAAGGTACTCACTAAGCTTGGTTTAACATTAACTCAAAAACTGAAAGTGATATCGAATAGAAAGCATTTGTATATAAATTATTATAGTTGACATCATACAAAAGTGTTCAAAGCATGGGTGCCTTCCAAAATTGCGGACCGCAGGCGTTAAACCCATCGTCGAGAAAAAGGGATTACACTGGAGCGATTCCCGCAGACGGTTTGGCAGGAAAAAATCCTACTTTTAGGAGCTGCCGTAGATTTTGGAATGTCGCCGGCCATCCGCAGCCATCTGGAAAAAACTCAAATCAGATTTCACATGATGAGCGCCGGCAGCGGTGGCAGCACAGTGCTTGCGCTCACGCTCGCACTGGCCGCTGAAGGCGTCGAACAGAAGAAGAAGCGCCAGCGCGGACAAAATTACCTAACCAGAGCTGATCTCCACCCTGACCCACGCATTGGGACGGCTTGGGAGGCGCTCTACAGCGCTCGAAACGACAAGGCTTTTATCAAAACAACCGGCTTCGACGTCCACACGATTCACTTCATACTAGACCGCAGTAGTACATACTGGGTACAGCTCATGTAAAAAAAAATCTTTCTCCACCCAGAATCCCCATCTCCAGTCAAATAACCCAAGGAACGATTTCGTCTAAACTACCTCTCCACCACCTTGATGCAAAGGAAAGTCCTTTACTTATAAGTGCTACTTGAGATATAATATAATGACTCTGATGGAAAGCAAGAATTTTTCTATAGAAAGTCAAATGATTCTGATACAAGAATCTTAATTATATAAAGCCCATACCATATATACGATCAACCGATCCAATCAACCATGTGCAACTCTTCAATTATCAACGCTATCGATAACCAATGTGGATACTACAGAGGTACAGCTCACAAGCATTATGGTACTTCTTCCTCTAATTGTAAGTTTTGTAATGTTATTTACCACGCTTCTGTGATGGATTAACAACCATCGAAGATATTGATATGAAGAATGCTGAAATCATAAATCCAAAACAAATGAAAGAACCAAGTCGTTTAGAATCGAAAATGATGTATCCCGAGGAGAGTGAATACCTGGCTGATATGGATGATATGTATGAAGATGAGAGTACATACCAAATCGGGATAGATCCGGAGGGTGAATACTTAAGTACTTTGATAGAAGCTTATGAGGAGTTCGGTGGAATGTCATCCAACAATTATATGTCCAGATGTCAATTCTTTTAGATTACACCTTGTCGAACAGATCGAGAGAGAGGCCAAGTATCGTATCTATAAGCGTTCGATTAAGAACATCTTCAGATCACAAATCATTGAAGAACTCATTGCTAAAGCAATGCATCCAACACGTATAATGAAGGAACTCAACAGCTTCGACGACAGCGAAGACTTTTTCAATTCGACGAATTGCTAAATTATAAATATTTTTTTTGATTCTAATAGAAAGTCTTCAATTGTATATAGATAATATGACATGCATTTCCCTATTCTTGAGATAATACTTGCGCTGCGCTCGCGCGATCGCCTCCTTGTTCCGTTGGTATTGTTCAGGTGTCACTCAATGCTTTATCAATGAGGACCCGAAATTATTGATAGAAGATATGGTTGCCCATATCAACAAGGTATCCGATTTGATTAGTCAATACCATAAGAGCAAGTTCAGTGCCATCTATCACTCAATCGACAAACAAGAGCAACGACTTGAGAAGTCTAATCCAACAATGATGGAAGGAATAACAATCGAGAATATCAAGCAGAAGCGAAAGGAAAACCCTAAACTTAGCTCTTCTCTCAAGTCTCAATCAAATTCTCGAACAGACACCGGCCATTGGATACAACACTGTACGATACGATATCAACCTCATTCGAAATGAACTATTCGGAGTGATTGGGACTGAGAATATCAAGTTCGTTATCAAGAACGGTGGATAGATGGCAATTGGAACAAACAGCTTCAAGATGCTTGACATGATCAACTATGTTCCAGCAGGAACGAGCTATGATAACTATCTCGAGACCTATCTAGGTGGCTGTAAATCCGAAGATAAGTTCGGATGGAGCTAACTAAGGGTGTATTTCCATACGAGTACATGACAGCTATCAGGTCCTTAGCGAGACAAAGCTACCGCCGAAGGAAGGTTTCTACAGCAAGCTCCGTTGCTCTCACATTACTATTCCGTCTCAAAATTGATGACACATTCGACTCTTCAGTCAGTCTCAAAATTGATGCACCACATTACACTACGTCTCACTATACCCCGCCGTACGAACGATGTGCTGCTGCGACAGAATAGCAGCTGTTTCTGGCGAGCAGTGCAGGCTCACCGAAAGTCATCCCTCCTTCGCGAGCTTGTCTATGCCTATGTGGAGCGGCATGAACGCGTTGCCGCCGAGATCTTTGATGCACGAGTCCATCGAGCCTGGCAGGCTAAAAAATGCCTTGTTTATCGTCGCCGAAGGAAGCTCTCAGTACGCATCCGTAATAGCTCCAATAAGCTCGTCGACGGTGCGGGGACCGCGCAAGCGCTGGCGCGCTTGGATCGCGGTGAACAGGGACAGATCCAGGCAGTTGAGATCAGGAGAATTCGGCGGCTGACAGCGTAGTTGCACGTTTAGGCCTTGCTGTAGGGCCGAGGCCGTAAACTGCGGGTCTTTGGGGCTGATGTGCGCTGGAGCGTTATCCTGTTGCACCACGACGCGCTCACCAGCGCTGGTCCACGGCCACTGCGTGCGAATCGCTGGTAGCAGCTTTTCCATCAGCATTGTCCGGTAAGTCTCCTTGTTGACACGGCCCTCCTTCGTCTCTATGGTGCCCGCAGGCCGCCGCACACTGGACCGCACAGCAGGCTCGCGGATGACGAAGGGCCAAATGCCCAACTTGCCGCTAAACTCTGCTCCTGTCGACGCGTTTAATCGAGATCGTGCAACTGCCGCCAGCATCATGACCTTGGTAATGTGGCGCTTCGAGCGCACCTGGCGGTGCGGGGCCTCTTCCACTGGGAGAAGGTAGTAGCGACGTCTAACTTCTATCAAATAAAAGAGCTTCTCATCAACATGAATGTAGTCAAACATGTCATGGAAAAGCAGAGAAGTAGGATTGATGTGCTCTGTGCACCACGCCATTCTGGTCACCTTGTTCGCAGCGGTCAGCAACGGCTTCACGATACTGACGTGAGCCACGAGGTGTCCTCCCTTCACACGTCGATGCAGTGTGGCACGCGCCACACCACACGCTGCAGACGCTGACTGTAGCGTACTCCGCTGTGCCAGTGGTGTAAGACGCAGCTTCTCCAGCTGAGCGGAGAGGTCTACCATCGACCTGCCTCGCTCATGCCGCCGCGAGTCCGCCCGCAAGCAGCCCGTCTTTGCCTCCTCTTCTTCGGCCCGCTTCCACACCCGCCCGATACACCCGAAACTTGACCGCCACCTCCTTGATCGCTCCTTTGCGGGGCACTCCGTGGACTGATCTCTGCAGCAGCGACACGAGCACCTGCTCACGCTCGCGGTCGGTGAGCTCTCTTCGCTTGGTCGGGCTCGTCGATGGCATTGCGCTGCCAGTTGTACAATGAAATGAAGTGGAAGATCTTTTTTGGCAGGAGAGGCGACATCTTTGCCTCAGCGAGCCTTTCCTTTCTGAAATATGAGCTTTGCACCACCCATCTAAACACAGCAACGCCAAATCGAGCCCCTCAATCAAAACCGAGGCACGGTCCGAACCGCACGGACGGTCCGCGTCGTTTGAGACCGATTGTGCTCAAATCAAATGCGAAATGACAAAGTGCGCACCAAAAGTCTATCCAGGTGCATCAATTTTGAGACGGAGTGGTAGTGATGACGAGTACAAGCGAGCACAGTTTGTCTGGGAACACTACAAGATGAAGACCATCAAAGACTACCTGATTTGGTACAACAATCTTGATGTAGTACCCTTCATTAAGGCCGTTCAGAGGCAGCGTGAGTTTTTCAAGACCTTCGACCTTGATATGTTCTCTGATGGAGTGTCTCTGCCTGGACTTAGCGAGAAAGTCATGTACAAGTCTCAAGAGCTACTTTTCCCAGACAAGACACCAGGCAAACCATTCTATTTCCCAGAAAACGATATTTAGGCTACATCGAACAAGAAGAGAAGGCTCAACGCACATTCTCAATGACTAAGAATCATCTTGATAATCTACTCCAAAAACAGAAGTACATTTGCAGCTACTGCTACTGTCAGCTCAACAAAGAGAATGTATCAGCCGATCGTATCAACAACAAGAAATGACACGAGGATGGTAATATCATCATCAGCTGTGTCTCTTGTAATGTTGCACGCAATGATATGAACATCAAGGCTTTCCGCCATAAGAAGTTGATCGAGTTCAATGCTGACCGACTCGTCTATTCGATCGATGAGGAGCAATCGGATATATATTGGAAGATGAAAGCCAACATCGCAGGCGGGCCATCCATCATATTCAAACGCTTTGCTAAACGCAACTAGACTAAGATCCGAGGTGGTAAGCTGTGTAAGAAGATTATCGGATACGATGCTAGTGCCCTTTACCTTTGGTGCCTCGTCGATTGACTACTACAGAGGCATATGATGGTATCATCGACGCTATCACGGCGGAATAAAATCTTCGGCTTCCTTGAATGCGACATCGAAACTCCAGAACACTTGAAAGATTTTTTCAGTGAGATGACTCCAATCTTCAAAAACATCGAGATCGATCCAACCGAGGAAATCATTGGAAAGCACATGTTCGACTTCAATCAGACGCGTGGTAAAGAACATGGCTAAGAAGAGTCGAAAGCTGATCGGTAGCTACTTTGGTAAGCAAATACTCATCTACATCCCTCTGCTAAAGTGGCATCTCGATCATGGTTTGGTGATCACTAAGACTTATAGCTTCATCAAGGCGAATTCTCACAGACCATTCGATCCATTTATGGATACTGTGTCGGACGCAAGGCGAGAGGGTGATGTGAATAAAGCAAAAGATTTCTTGAATAAGCTAAATAAGCGGCTTCTAACTGGAAACTGAAGGACAGTGAAGATGATGTTAGTAAATATTTTCACGCATTTCCTTTTATGTAATGTATCGAAGGAGCTAATTTTCACTGAAGCTAAAAACTATGGATTCAAATCTGATGACATGGGAAAGTTCATCAAGGAAGTCAACGTTGCGTATTATTCAGCTAAGAAACGAGACATGATAGCTGATATGATGAAACTTGTAGGTAATGCAGCATTTGGACGCAGTGGCATGGATATGACCAAGCATAAGGAGGTTAAATTCATGTCAGATGAAAACACCATCTACAGAGCTACTGAACACTTCTTGTTTAGCTCTAAAACGGAACTGAATGATGGGACAGTTGAGATGACAAATTGCAAGCGTCGAATTAAGCTTTGGAATCCCATCCATTTGTCGATCGCAATCTATCAACTCGCTAAGCTACGCATGCTCCAGTTCTACTACGATTGCATCGATTTCTACTTCGACCGCTCTGATTTCCAACACCAGGAGATGGATACTGACTCAGGGTACATGGCCTTTAGCGCTGAAAATCCTTTCCCTGATCTGATCAAACCTGAGCTACGAGATCACTTCAAGCAGCATAAGTACGTATGGTTCCCTCGGGATGACACTGAGGAAAATGCGGCATATGATCGACGTACTCCTGGTCTATTCAAGGAGGAATTCAGATGTAATGCTATGATCAGTCTTAGCTCGAAGAACTACATCTGCTACCTGTCAGGCAAAATCGATAAGAAGACTAATAAACCCAAGATTAAGCTATCAGCCAAGGGTGTCCAAAAGTCTCGAAATGGCAATGTTTTGATACCAGAAAACTTCGAATCGGTAGTGAAAGATCGCATAATGTTCCAAGGTACAAACAAAGGGTTTCGCATTTGTAAGGAGTCTAAATCTATCATTACTTATTCTCAAACCAAAACACTATTATGACAAGAGACAGGTACTGTCGGACGGTATTTCTGCAATTCCGCTCAATATCTAATGGGGTTATATTGCCCAATATTTTTTCTCTCGTAAATATAGACAATGGACGCGCTATTAGATAAACTCTACCATGATCCAGGAACAGGTTTCATATCAACAACTGCATTCCATAAGAAAGCGAAGAAGATCGATTCAGTGAAGGATTGGTACAAATCCAAGCTTGACATTCAGCGGCATGTTGAGCATAAAACAACCTATGACGACTTCAGAATCGCTTCAAGTAATCCAAACTCGTGGCAAATGGATCTTGTCTTCTGGGAGGGGAAATTGATACTAACCGCAATCCATATCAACTCGAGGTTAGGGTTCGCTAAGCTGCTAAAACTTAAGCGAGCAGATATTGTTTTCAATGGAATCAAAGAGCTTATCAAGGAATACAAGGTCAGTGTATTGACCACCAATAATGGGAATTCATGAATCGTAAGGCTCAAATCGCGAGCAATTACACATTTCAACAACGAACCAGGAGATCATGCCACCATGGGGAAAATTGATCGATTCAACAGGACTTTAAAAATGCATCTCATTAGAATGGATAAACCTATCACTGAGAAACTGGTTAAAAGCGTTGTGAATAATTATCACTCCACTATTAAGAAGACACCAAATCAAGCGAAAGGCGAAGTAATGGAGGAGAATCTTGACCATAATCGAGAATTAATGGAACGAATGGAGAATGACCTATCCATTGGGGCAACTATCCTCTATCGACTTGATAAGAGCAGATTTGATAAGGAGCAAGCGAGATGCATTGATGATCCTTGATGCAACTGCTAATTTCCGTAAAACCGTAGCCAATCGGATGTATAAACACGAATTGGAAGCTAACTTTGGTGTTCCGTTCCGTTGTATCAAAGACCGATATCTCAACCAGCTCAATGAGCGAAATCGCATATGTCATTCCTATCTGCCTTTTCGCCATAAGTCAAAAATGCCGAGCTACTGGTAGAGAATTATTGACTCATTTTTTATGGCTCACCACATATAGAATCAAAATGTTTCCAAATTTCACATCCCTCGCTCAGAAAGAGCAAAAGCGACAGGAGCTGCTCGAACGAGGGGAGGTCGAGTCACGCAAGCGAAAGCTAAGCGACTGATGTACGAAGGCACATCATGGGCTACTGATATTTCCAATGACATCACTACAGTCCCCAAGAAATCAACCGAATCTACTCAGACATATATGGGTGCTGGCTCGGATGAGACTATTCCATCAGAAGTAAAGCAAACTCTGGACGGAATAATTAATATTTTTTTTTGATCAAACATACTTAAAAAAAACCCTGATTGATGAAAACTCTCGAAAAAACCCTGAGTTATCAACATCTGAAACAATAACTGAACCTGTAGCAATGCATAATACAGAAGCAACAGTTAGAAATAATGAAGAAGATCAAGCTACTAACGAAGACGATCAAGAAAATGCCAAAACTGCTCTAAAAAATTTCTACAAATTATACCCTGTTTTCGATAAGCTTGGGTTGCATCCGCCAGACTCGACTGGAAGACAGCTAACCCAATACATCATTCAGCGCGGGACGAAACTGTATAGCGCATCTAATACCGATTTGAAGAAAACCGTGCGTAATGTTGATTGGTTAGAAACATACTATTCGATCCGAGGTGTCATCACTACGGATCCTCGATTTCTCCAATACTTAGCCAATCGTAAAAAGAAGTTGCCTACAGTTTTTAAAGAGTATCAAGAACAAGAGCAGAACATACTATATACCGAACCACTCCAAGTGTGAGAGAGCTTGATCGGAAATAAACGTCGTGTATCTAACCCACTTGAAAACGATGACTTCAAAGTTATTAAGCAACGTCTTGACGACAGTTTTGCGGTCGGTTCAGCAACATCTATGTACGAGGATGACTACAATGATGGTAAAGTACTGATGACAAAGCCGTTTAAATCAAGTGATGAATATGAGCCCAGACATGGAGTACGTAGTGGTATTGATCAGGATATGGATAAAGGATTATCGAATGCGGATAACCACGCTAGAAAAATATTAATCAATTTCTTCAACCAACTCCGAATTGATAAAATCGATCCCGCTTTTGATCTTTATCCAATTATCCACTGCAGCGGGGCTGCCGTAGCTAGTGTCAGAGGAAGACTAACAGACTCA
>JAHQIV010001757.1:0-10150 GCA_030463285.1 Phytophthora europaea
CGCCCGACGGCAGCGTGACAAAGTACTCCAGGTCCTTGATGCACAGGTTCGACGGCGTGAACGGAAGGCCAGCGCCACGCGCCTTCGTCTGCACGACGTCGCTAGCACCTGGCGTACGCACCTCCACATACACGTTGTCCTCCTCGCTCGCGTTCTCCGTCATGGCCTTCACGCTCACACCCTTGTACTTCTCATACCGGATGAAGTGAAGCGCTAACCCGTTCAGCGTCGTGAAGAACAGGTAGTAAGCCAGAAGAATACCGATGCCAAACCAGACGTACTCCGTGCCCTGCGAGATCGAAAAGCTGTCCAAGAACTTCTTGCTCTGTTGCGGGGTGTAGCGGTCACTCGAGAACTCCGACAGCATGTTGCTGCGCAGCGCCCAGGCCAGCGGGTTGAACCAGTACATCCAGATCCAGTAGTCCGGGATCAGGTCTGCTAGGATGATGTTGCCCGAGAACAGCAGGAAGAAGCTGACCGAGATACCCGCCAGCGCCTGGCCCACTGTGATACTCGGCGACAGCGAGCTCAGCATCGTCATGTAGGCGCCGATAGCGTGCTGGAAACACACGAGCACCAGGAAGAACACGATGTACTTCTCGAACGAGCGCGTCAAACCGCTCATGAAGTAGAAGAACGTGCCCAGAATGAACGACACCGACAAGTTCACCGGGATCTGCACCACCGTCTCCGCGATAGCGTACGACATCGTACGGAAGAAGTTGCGCTGCCGCTGCTTGTAGAACACGCCGCGCAGCTGGAACGAAATCGTGATCTGCTGCCACGCCTGCCGCTGGAACAGCGCGATACTGAAGAAGATCATGCGCAGGTAGTACGTCGAGCTCACGTTGAAGTAGATCATACCCAGCACGAGTCCCACAATGAGCGCCTCGAACAACTTGCCCCACAGCAGCGGAGGATCACGCAGCCAGATCAACTTCTGGCGGTTCAGCAGCAGCAACGTGCTCGGGATGAACGCGAGCCCGAACTCCGACTGATGCTTCGAGCGCGCCAGGTTGGCCACGCTCTTGGCCTTCTGGAAGTCCTCCGCGTTCTCGAACTGGTGTTCGTTGAAGCCCGTGCTGATGGCCTCGTGCGTCTTCTTGTAGATGCTCGACTGGCAGAAGAGGTTGTTGAAGTCCTCGGACGACACTGCCAAGTCCTGCTTCCCCACCTTGCCATTCGCGTAGCGGTGGCCACGCCCTGACGTCACCTCGATCAAGAAATCGGCAGGGTCCACGCGTGGAGGACAGCTGAAGCCGCGCTCCTCGAAGTAGTCCAAGATCTCCGTCCTCGGTCCGTGGTACACCATGTGACCCTCGTTGACCATCAAGATGTCGTCGAACTGCTCCACCACCTCGGGCGTCGGCTGCAGCAGCGCAACAATCACCGAACCGCCCAGCGTCTTGCACCACGTCCGCAGAGCCTTGATGATGTCGAATGTGGCGGCACTGTCCAGACCCGTCGAGATCTCGTCACACAAGAACAAGCTCTGGCCGCCCACCAGCACTTCACCGACCGTCACGCGCTTACGCTCGCCACCGCTGACGCCGCGCAGCAGCGCGTTGCCCACCACTGTGTCAGCGCAGCTCTCCAGACCCAGAATCTGCAACAGCAGCTCCGTGCGCAATGCGGCGATGTCGCGCTTCTCTTCCGGTTGGTCTTCCGCCCGTCCATTGACGCACATGTCGGCGAACTTGAACGTCTCGCGCACGGTGAGCGTCGGGATGTGGTTATCCGTCTGGTCAACGAGACCCACCAGCTTGACCAGGTCGATCTCCTCGCCACGCAGGCCCGAGTACAAAATCTGGCCGCCAATCTCCGTCTGCTTGTTGTCCTGCAGCTTGCCGGCCAGAGCCTTCAAGAACGTCGACTTGCCGGCGCCGGGGTTGGCCAGAATCAGCGTCATCAGCGTCATGGAGCCCGGCTTGATGATGCCGCTCATCGGGTGCAGCGCGTTCTTGGTCGCCATTGGCACCTTCTGCCACGGAGTGAAGATGGAGCTCAGGTGTGAGCCCACCGTGCCGTAGGCGCCGGCCTCCGCAGGCACTTGCACCGAGAACGACAGGTTCTCGAAGCGCACCTCAGGCGTGGGCAGCTGCAGGTTGATCTTGCGCGAGAGGTGGTTGTACTTCTTGTAGAAGCGCTCGAGGCCGCCGTTCAGCATCGTCTCGAGGTTATCGGCGCGCAGCGTACTGTACCGACTGGCCATCGTGTCACCGCCTCGGTTCGAGTACGGATCCTGCAGGCTGCGGAAGTTGAGCGATCGGTACACGCCGGGGACCTCTTCGCCAGTATCGTTTGCCTCCGGTTGCAACAGACTCATCTTGGACGTTGACTCCGTTGGGATTATCGACGCTGGGAGACGAAAAGATAGACAGCTAGAGAGAAGTTTCGCGGCGGGTGAGTCGTTCGGCTGAGGTGGTCAACCGAACGGGCGGGTGGGGTCCTCGGTCGGCCGAGGGAAATCCGGGAGACGGGAGTGGAGACTGCAGACCGCCGTCGAGCGAGCGGTTTAACGCTCCAGGGTGAGATCGAGGTCGAGCGGATGGCTTCGTTGATTTATACCCGCACCGCGATGTCAGAACAAGGGACGGAGAGCACCGGTCATATGGAAAATACCTTGGCTACCGCACAGCGCAGAGGATCAGCTAGGTTCACGTGTCCGAAGTAATCGGACTCGCATTGGTGGGAGAATATTTTCCGCGCACGTCTTATGATGCCATCTGCGGATGATCCTCGAGGGAAGTAGAGTGCATGTGGCCGGTCTATCGTAGCAGACGCTTCATCACTAGTTGTCTAGTCTAGGTATTCAGGCTTGTATGAAAACCTTGTGATGGTCCCTAGAGCGCTCTGATGAGTGCTCGGCTCGCTGGAATGCTCGCTGTTGGTAGCCTGCCGCTGATACCCTCAGACTTTGGCACACTCACGATCTACTCCCCAGGTTACTTACGATTTACCAAATGGCTTCAATCTATTGCATTGAGAGGTTAATTCGTTGGCAGGAGGCCCTGCGGAGGTAAAGTCGACCCGCCTTATGGTGGGGTGGCTCGCGTCGTGGGGCGGAAGCGTCTTGATGATTCCTCCAGCCGTTTTCGCTACAGAAGTTTGAAATCGAACAATGCGTTTGCAGACAGACTTTTGTCCAAAAGGTTACCAGCATACGGTAATTTTACCCGCTCGATAGGTGCATTTTTGCATCATTTTAGTTTTCAATCCTACACAATCGATAGGTGCAGCATTCTAGTTTGGCGTAACTCCGGGTACCGACTGGAGCGATTCCCGCAGCCAAAATCCTAGTCCAAGATCCCAGACTCGTGATTAGAAAGGCCGAGAAAGGACTGAAAGTGGTCTGGGAGCCAATCAAAAATCTGGCGGAGGGGGTCCCCCCTCCGCCAAATCTGGCCGATGCCCTTTTTCTGCAGAATTTTGGATTTGGGACTAGGAATTTGGCTGCGGGAATCGCTTCACTATTGCTACAGATTGGAGAGTGGGGCCTAATCCTTTCACAATGCATGAGCTCGCAAATGGACAGCGAATTACATCGACGACTCACAGCATAATTGCATGCAAACTAGCCAAGCGCCGCCGTACGCGGCAGTAGTTTTTTTATTTGGTTGGAGCAGCTCAGCTCACTACGCTCGCTTCACTATTAACGCAGGCTGCCTACGCTCCGCTACGGCAGTGGCGCTCCCCGTTCCGCTCGCCCGCGGCTTCGCTGCACTACTCACCGTGCCCGCTACGCACAATGGTTCTGTGAGGCCGCCTTCGCTACGCTCGGTAAAACTTCTATCCAATGAAGGCCGCCTTCGCTGCGCTCGACAGCAATATTTTATTTTATCCAATGAAGGCTGCCTTCGCTGTGATCGGCAGCAATATTTATACCCAACGAAGGATGAAGGGAGGCAATTTTGTCCAATGGCATTCGTGTCACACCTCCGTTACTGACCGACCGACGGACAGCACGTTGCTCTGACTGATGCTTTAGACTAGCCGAGCGCCGCCGCTACGCGGCGGTGGGTTTGGTTTAGGTCTCAGTAGTGTGGTCCGCCCGCCTCCGCTTCGCTCCGGCGGGCAATAGTATTCTGGGTTGAGTGCACGCCTCGCTTCGCTCGGCTGAAATTTAATTTTAACACAGTCAAGTAATCTGAAATGTTTATCAAACTTTATGCAGATGTAGTATATAGTCTTTCAGTTTCCTTACACCGTCTCGAAAATCTGCCTGTACACAATGTTCGCAGTGTACACTCCGTCGTCTTCCTCCAGCTCTGGATACTCAATTAGCGCCTTGATCTTGGATCGAGCGGTAACTCGGGAGAGCGCGACATAGAGCTGGCCGTGGGAAAAGCAGGCAGACGCTAGGTACAACCCCAGGTTGAACACCTTTTGCCCTTGCGCTTTGTTGATGGTCATCGCGAATGCGGTCTGCACTGGAAACTGCTTGCGCCTTAAACGGTACAGGAAGTCTCGAGCATTGTCGTCGCTTATGAAAACGATCCTTGGAATCAACACGTCCTGGCCGCGACGCTCCCCAGTCATTATCTTCGGGTGGATGACGTGCGGTTTCAGCTTCACAACCCGTAGTCGTGTGCCGTTGCATAGACCATGTCCGGGTTCAAGTTGCGCATGAGCATGATCGATGCTCCCACTTTGAGCGTCAGCTTGTGCGGCGGGATTCCGTTGATGTTCACTGAGTTCAAGACCTCCTGCTCAAAACAGTTGCTGTCCTCGTCGTCCTGCACTGAGTCAATCGACCGGTACTCGCGGGCATCGCCATCCAGACGCGCAGATACAGCATCGTCGATACGGTGAACCATTGCGTTGGTTGCCGTCAAAATGGTACGGATCGCGAAGTAATCGTCCGTTGCAATGGCCGGCTTGTTAACGTCAGCGTACATCGCGTCGACAATCCGAGTAAGACCAATGGGGACCGCACCCGGCGCAATTTCGGCGTCCTCGTCAGGTTCTTCGGGCGGGTTCCCGACCAACATGCCACAGGGGAGCTTCATGTAGTTGCCCCTAAGCGTACGGTTTCCCTCATGCCTCCCTTCACCAACTTGTAGGAGAAAATCTGAGAAGGCCGCCAGTTCTGCTGTCGTACTTGAACTGTGGGCAGTTCGCACGCGCATGTCCTCAGTAAGGCGAACTTGTTGGAAGTGTGGCCACAGAGGGGAGGACTTTAGACATGCGTCGATCGTTTTAGCTGGAGTTCCTCTCACTACAACAGGGAGTATTTGGCGGACGTCTCCAGACAGTACGAACGTTTTCCCTCCGAAGGGTTCCTGGTCATTGTCCAAGATATCGTCGCGTAGGCTCCGGTCAACAGCTTCAAAGGCGTGACGGTGTGTCATCGGTGCTTCATCCCATATGATCAGACTGGCCGCCTGAATTAATTTCCTGAGCTTGGACTGCTTGTAAATCGAACACGTCGAGTGTTCATTCAGCTTGAGGGGAATAGAGTGAGCTGTGCGCCCTCCCATCAACTGTAGCACCGCAATAACGCTAGAGGCTACCGCAATTGCGATTTCCCCCGAAAGCCGAACGCTCGCGAGGATATGCTTCAGCAGTGTTGATTTCCCTGTGCCACCTGGTCTGCCAACGAAGAATAATTTCTTGCCAACCTGCGGTCGTTCCACTGCGTCCATAATTTGGTCGTAAATGGCACGTTGCCCTTCGTTAAGCTCATCAGTTCGGTCATGAACTCCTTGCAACACATCGTGATTGTACCACCAATTCACGGCGGATGAGGTTGTTTTCCAGGAGAGAGGTGAGATCCATTCCCGATATTCGCATAACTGTGGAAGTTCGAAGTCGTGTACGGCGTACCCGCTGGTTTGCAACAGGTCGTTAAGACTCTTGAGCGTGTGGAACCGGATGGTATTCTCTTTGGTCTGCCCTTCAAGCGCCCGGTATGTGTACGCAAAATCCCTCGATAGTTCGCCGTAGAATTGGTCCCATAGTGCTCGGACGTCGGAAACTTGGGAATACACCAGTAGTGTGGCAAACAGTTGTCGAAGTGCTTTCGGCATCTTAAACGATGACGCTTTCGACATGCAAGCGACCCACTCTTGGTCATTCTCAAGGAATCCCGCATACATCGCCGCTTGTTGGAAGGTCGGGTGAACGACCCCGTCCACGGTCTGCAGATCCCTGAAGGAAGTCGGCTCCCTGCGGTGGCAAAGTAGTACCCGCAAGTAGAAGCTCTGAATGTCTCGCGGAGAAACATGGATTAAGCGCCCAATAGCCGCCTGGTATTTCGAGCGACGAACCCACTTTTTCGCCTTGTTATCCCAAGAAAATTTCTTAGGGATTTCATGATACAGCATCGTCTTCGCAATCTGGTCTTCTGGTTCTCACTCGCACACAGTTCGAAAAAGCTGGTAAGTGTAGTGCGGCGGCCCCGCTTTGCAACTACTGCTGGGTCATCAGTGGGCTCGAAAACAATCATCTGACCACCTTCCAAGTGCACCGTAAGCCTCGTAATAGAGTGTATGTGTTGCCTTGGATCTCGAACGCATACATGCCTCGACGGGGGATATATACCTTGCGTTAAGAAACCGCAGGATCGCGTTCGGCTCCTCGCGAGGATTGTTGGGATCGCGCACGGCCTCAATGGTGATTACCGCTCTGTCGGACCCCTTGTAGACGTACTTGTACATGTACTTGAGTGCTGTGATCGCAGTACACACCTCCACGTTGATGTGGCAATTGTACTTTTGCGAGAGGTAAGGGTTGTACGCAACCAACCACTGGTTTACAGTCTCGTTGTCGTAGGGCTTGCCCTTGTACGTCAGAACACCTGGTTGACGACGACGCCATCTATACACCGGGTATCCGTCCTGGTTTGCTCGCGTAACCTCTACCAACGGCTTTGGAAATCCCTTCGAGCACTTTCCGTCCTTCATGCAAGGGCTCGAAGGAAATGCTTCCCCACATGGGCCATGCATCATGCAAGTCATGGCCGTGTCGAAGAGGTCACGATTGACGTTCAAGTCAGGCAATTCAGTAGACACCAACTTGTCAATAATCTCCCGGGTGCGAGGCTTGTCTTCGTCCTCCATAATGATGAGGATATGGGCGTGTGGTAGCCCGCGCTTCTGGAACTCAACAACGTAAATCCGTGCCAGTAGACGTCACAGAACACCCTCATCCAAATCCGTTAAAAGCGCCTTAAGCTTCTGCTGCCAGACGCGAGCAACAATGTCAGGGCGGTCTTGGGCACTCTGAGTAGGGTCAGTGATCTTCTCTTCGATCTCTTCCCACTTTGGATTGCACGTCATGGTCACGAAGCCGTCGGGTTTTCCATACTCACGGACAATAGCCATTGAATTTTGGTAGGCCTTGTACATGAAGCGGGGACCACCCACGTGTGAGTCTGGAAGGATGACACGCTTGCCGATCTGGCGTAAAAAGTGATCTTCTCGGTGATGCCGGTCGGGGTGTACCAACTCCCCACGCGTACGGTCGTATTCAGACAGGAGTCCTTCGCCTTCATCCAGCGTAATGGTGTTCTCGTTAAGTAGGGCATCTTCAACACAGTGGTACTGATTTGCACGAATCTCTTTTTGATGAGTTGCCACCCACCGTAGTTGTTCCTGTTCACACTTGGCTCGCTGATCGACGACCTATTGCTGGAAGATGCGCACGCCCTGGTGAAGTGCGGACTGATCACCCACCTTCTGTAACAGTCGATACGCCGTGTGTTCGCGTAGATCCATCTTCCTTTTGTTTCTGTAAACGGCTCCGTCCGCGTATGTAAGCGTATGTGTCCATCCGAGATCACCGTGGGGGAACAGCAGTGGACATTGGAGAGGATCGTACTTCTCATCTGTCTCAAAGAGTCGCAGCAACCGGTGATCCCTAGCGAGACGAAGCAGGTCGCGTGGCTTGGCAATATTTCCATCCTCGATCACAGCAGCCCCCACTTCAGAAACGGTTGGCAAGTTGTGATCCCAGGCTGAGACCGCTTAGCGTGCAGTCGGTATTGAATATCCATCACATCGACGCCATTAGACAAATCCTGTCGCAGCTTTCTCCCGAAGTTTAGGAACTGCTGTGCGAAGGGATTACATCTCTCCATCATATCCTCGATATCCTTTAGCGCCACATTGTCCAGGTCAGCGTAGATACCTTTGCGCCTCTGAGCTCGCGCTTACATGTCGGGATCGACGATGTAAATCTGCGCGAACTTTGGTGCAGTTCTCTCACCTGTAGCTGGGTCCACGTACGGCAGCATTGATCCCAGGTAATGACCCATCGCTCCTTGAATACGATACGAATAAACGCCGTGTTGTCCCGCGACATCCTGGTCTTGGTCGACAGCTCGAAATGTGCTGTCACTTGAGGAAACACCAATTGACGTGAATGCAAAGGCTTGGTTGTACGTCCGGATGTGGCGGCGGAACTCGCTCTCTCCGTACAGCTCCAGTAGTCGCCCTGGTGCAGGCTGAAGAGGATGGAGTCTCACCCTCCCTTTCATACAACAAATGAAATCAGACTCATCGGGCCACTTCCAAGCTTGGCACAATGGGCACACTACTGTGGGAGGGAGTCTGTGGCGCCCGTTCACCACGTTCTCTCCTGTTACCATGGACGCCCTGAAGTTTTCGTGGTTTACGCGACCGTGACAACGCTTGACTGACTTGCACCGTATGCGTTCTTGATCTCGCCGCGCTTCGACTTTTTCTTCCGTTAGTGCAGCGCGTCTATTCGCTTGACGCTCCTGGTCAAGCGCTTGCGAAGCTGCTCGCTGCTCGTCGGTCTGTGATACACGCCGATTAGCTTCTCGCTCACGATTCAGCTCCCTAGCTGCTTCACGTTCTTCCTCGGGATGTGCAGCACTCCTGACAGCCTTGCGAGCACGGTTCACTTCTCGATCAGCTTGTCGGTTGTGCGCGGACTGCGCTTCACGTCGAGCTTGTTGTTGGATTCGGTTCTGCAGCGTACCGACGCTGGTGCTCTGCTGGGTCGTCCTCTTCTTGCTTGCCTTCCTGTCCTTCAGTAGGCCGTTCGTCGTCCACAAGCGTCATGACCGCTGCCTGAACGCTGCCATTCGCATCGTCTAACGTGAGAGCTGCTAGCTCCTTTTCAACGCCGCGCTGAGCAGCAGACCTCCGCTTCTGGCGCTTCCTCTTGTCAGCAACATCCTCTGCTTCAGCAGGGGTCATGTTCACACGCACGTTACGCAGCAGGGCTTCCTCAATTTCCCGCCGCGTGCGCTTCGGTTTGTGGGCCATGGCTCACTGCGAACATGAAAGAGAGTCACGTGACGCGTTAGACATAAAGTCCAAGTGCACTGCACGCAGCAGTAGTCCTCCGTGTAGCTTGGTTGGATTGGACGTCTGCGTACTGCCCGGGTGATGCCAGCTCCCATCGAAGTTATCACCGATCACTTTACCCGCAGTCACGAAGAGCGGTTTCGGTTGCAAAATGTGCAGTCGGCTATTCAGGGTTTGAGCGCCCGGACAGTACTGAGGGTCTTCGTGCGATATCCTTTCGTGGATTAATAAGAACGGCTCGGTTGCATGGGCCAAAGGACCCATTACGGCCAGCTCAACCGGTTCGCATTCGGGTTTGTGGTCAATAGACGGGTTGCCAAAAATGTGTCAGATTTTTGACATTTACGTGTGCTCTCGCGCAGAGTGGGCAGTGGGCTAAAATACTCTTTAATAGTCCAAAATGCGCTAGACTAAACATAGTCCAACACAATTCAGACCACTATTTTCTAATAACCCCTTAGCACAGCGGCCCCCCAGCGGGAATAACCCCGCTAGGCTTAATCATCCCCATAAACAGCCCCAGGAGCCTCGGACTATCTGTGTATGGTAGTGATGGTGGCTAGTCTGGCTAACTAACATGCATACACGCAGCGACGTGGTGGCGCGTGCGCGTTCCTAATTCACAATGTGGGCAGCCCTTTGTAATAAACTCATATTAAGTACGGTTATGTAATCCACACCGATCATAATATTGTAAACAATAATGGCAAATTAAAAAAAGTGATTGTGTATATTTACGCCTTCTTCTTCTTCTTGCTGTGCTTGGGTCGCTTCCGCGGCTGCATCCGGTACCTGACCCGGCGGCGCTTGCCGGACGCACCCTCGGGGTTCGCGGGTCGGGAAGCTGTCACGGGCGGGGGGCCAATCGTGGC
>JAHQIV010001758.1:0-10149 GCA_030463285.1 Phytophthora europaea
CACGACGCAGGGCGTGCAGGTGAACGCCAGCACGGGCGCTGCGCTGCCCTACGCCACCCACGTCGTGCACTCGGAGCCCGAGCTCGTGCGCGACATCATGTTCGTGCACGACAACTGCTGACAGCAAACCGCATGATAAACAACTATTCTATTGGTCGAAATCAGCATCTTTTCGTCCAATTACCGTCGATAAAATATCACCAAGTGGGTACATATTGATATAAGTTAGCTGCGCCCGGGTCGGTGGCACTGAATGGCCCCGTTACGCCACCGACCAGACTGGTGAGCCGCCCAGTTGGGTCACTCGACAATTTATTGGGGAGAAGGAGAGCCACCACCCACGCCGAGTCTGTCGCTATATTAGTCGCCATGCCGCACCCGCGCTTCCCCAAGATCGAGATCCAGGAGCTGCGCGACGACTTCATCCGCTTCGAGCTGTCGGAGACGGACGCCAGCGTGGCCAACGCCATCCGGCGCGTCATGATCTCGGAGGTGCCGACGCTGGCCATCGACCTGGTGAGCATCGAGATCAACACGTCCGTTATGACGGACGAGTTCCTGGCGCACCGCCTGGGCATGATCCCGCTCAACTTCGACGGTGGTCTCGAGAACTTCCGCCAGCGCTTCGTGTACTCGCAGGACTGCGACTGCGACGAGAACTGCCCCAACTGCAGCGTCGAGTTCTCGCTGGACGTGACGGCGGACAACGGCGTGCTGTCCGTCACGAGCGAGGCGCTCAAGTCCTCGGACCCGTACATCCGCCCCGTCAACTTCTCGTCCGAGGAGGAGCTCAACAACACACAGGACAGCGGCGTCATCATCGCCAAGCTCGGGCCCGGCCAGAGACTGCGGCTCTCGGCCATCGCCAAGCTCGGTATTGGCAAGGAGCACGCCAAGTGGTCGCCCGTGGCCGTCGCCACGTACATGTACGACCCCATCATCACACTCAACCAGGCCGTGCTCAGCACGTACACGCCCGAGCAGAAGGCCGAGCTGTACAAGAGCTGCCCCACGGAGGTGTACGAGACGGATGAGAACTACGAGCAGGTGAGAGGTTGCGGACGGACGGTGGACTTTGTGGGTGGGTTGATGGGTGGAAGGTGCTGACTGAAGCCAACTGTTGTGGTGCTTGATGTAGTTTACGGTAGGAGATGCGATGCGATGCATGTACTGCGACGAGTGTGTGAAGCTGGCGGACTCGTACAAGGACAACCCGGAAGATGACTCGGCTGTGTCTATCCGGATGCGGGAAGACAAGTTTATCTTCTCGGTTGAGGTGCGTTTAAGTTTTGGGCGGATGACAGTGTGCTCATGCGTTTTTTTTTTCTGGACTTTGGTCTAATGCCGACTTGTGGCCGTGGCTATTTTATCTGCCCACAGACAACGGGACAGTTGAAGCCTGAGGAAGTGGTGATTTGCGCACTGGATCTGATCCGCGAGAAGCTGTCCTCACTGAAGCACCAGTGCCTGGAGCTGAGCCAGGATGACCAGGGCTCGTCAGCGCCGATCACGCCGTTTGGATAAAGAAGATATAGCAACGCTGTGCGCATCGAGCCAATATTGACGTCGCTGAAGATCGCTGGACGCCCTACTGGCCAGACGGTGGATGGCAAATTTCATTGTCCGTCGCCAGCTACTATAGCCAGCACAAACAGCACGAGATTTCATAAGTTGGTTACGCACCGATGCGCCCAGCTAGTCGCAGCTTGCGCCGATAGATTTATGCTGCCAGTTGAGTTTTCGCCTTTATATTCATACTACGAAGTACAGCTGATATTCTGATGCCCCGACACGATCTTGCTGCCGCTACATCACGAATAGTGCGACAAAATCTCAATGCTTCCTGTTAGTGTCTGCGAGGTTTCCATCAGTGCGGACGCCACTACACCATCAGGGTTTGCGCTGACGGATAGGTAAAGGACAAGCATCAGTCTTCCACCATAGAGGGGCTTATCTACCCGTTCACGTACCTTTGGTGCGGATTGAGCTCGTTCACCTCTTGATTATCGCACAGCGTTCCGAGTCGCGGAGACTTGTACACCTGGAGTAGATTTCCGAGCAAATCGGTGGGGTGGACATCACTTTTGGATACACCTTGGCAGGCGCAAAGGAACGCTACGTTCTCATGAAGCATGCTCAGTCCACGCTCAAACCCAACGCTACCGTCTGGGTACAGCGTATGACATCCAGCACCTTCGCTCGTATTTCCAATCGTTGAAAACGATCCGTTAAATTCCATTGGGTGCGGGTACGTGATCTTCAAGTACTTCACCAAGCAATGCAGCAGGTGGATGACTTTGCCCAGCGCCGCCGCGACAACCTCCGGCGGCACTTTCTCGTACTTGCCCGACTTGGGCAGTGGCAGTCCCACAATCGTTCGGAAGAACACCGGAACGTTTTTCCTCGCCTTCCGCTGCCTCTGATCTTCCGACACACCTTCGCGTTCGTCCGGGAGGCCACTCAATGGGTCATCTTCGTCATCTTCTTCCACAGTCTTCTCTTCCTCCGGGGTCAGTGCAAACAGCGCGAACAACTCACGCAGCCTGTCGCCCCTCACTCTAGCAGCATTCTAACATCATCAACAACAACAACAACAACAACACCTTAGTCCTATCAACTGTCCTTCTACTGTAGTCTCTTGCGTAGGTAGGAAGGCAGTACCTCGTCCACCCATTGGACCTGGTAGTCCAAACACTCCAGCACTGGAGCGTGGAGACTCTCGGCCCGTTGGCTCTCGTGCTGCAGCTTGTGCTGCGCCTCCTCCGCCTGCACGGTGCGCTCCTCCAGCTTGGACGTCCGCTCCACGACCGCGATGCGCTCGGAGCAGAGCTGCTCGCGCGTCTTCATGACCTTTTCGGCCAGGCGCTCCACCTGCTTCATGCACCTGTCCAGGCGGAGCTCCGCGTCCACCAGCGCGCTCTTCGTCTGCAGCAGGAGGACAAATAATAATAAATTTCACATTAGAAGACGAGTCTGCTGCTTCCACTCTAGACGCACGTTCAGCGCGAACTCGGTCTTCTTGCGCAGCACGGCAACGTCCGCCTGCAGCGCAGCCAGCATGGTGCGGCGCTGCTGGAGCATGGCCGACGTGCAGTCCGCACAGGAGAAGGAGTAGCGGGGCCGGTGGCACAGCGCGCACTCGTCCATCGTCACGAATATTGGCAATTATCAGAAGTCAAGTGATATGATATTTGATACAAACCACAAGGTATTTGACGAACCAATCGTATTACACGAACGTTTACTGTGACTTCAACGTCAAGTTGAAGCCATCTCGACCGATGGAGCAGCTTGGAGACAATTCACCGCATGCAATGCCCACTTGCAGGTCGTGGAAGTCGAATACAATGTAGTATTGCTGGAGGAAGCGGTCGCCCAGAACCCACCAGTACAGGTCGTCGCCCAAACTCCTGCAATAGCGAAGTGTTAGTAAGATACTCCTAGTGTCGCCACTATAGCAGTACTCACGCATGGTTCAGCAGTGCGATGTCGCAGGTATCTTGATGGCAATCGAGGTAGCTCCGAGGCCCCAGGTGGAAGAAGTTACCCTGAGCCGATCCAAACGAGAACGAGAGCGTCGGGAACGACTCGTACCCTGTGTTCTTGCACGTGAGTTGCTCTAGGTCACAAGCCTTATCAGCAACTACCTCGGCGATCACGGAGTCGTATAACTGCGGTGGTACGTAGGTGAACGAGGTGCCTGTATCGATGATGGCGTAGCAAAACGGATCGCACCAGTTCGAACTCTTGCGTGTACCAGCGGTGTGGACGAGGTGGAAGTCGTTCACCGCAAGCGTCCAGTAGGTCAGTTGAGAATCGACTGAAGCAAGAAAACGGTCAGTTCAGAGCGATTCCCAATCTATATGTGTCGAACTCACTTGGCAGGGTCAACACCGGGAACTTCGCCAGTGCCGCTGCTTTTCCGGCGACAGAGAGATCGTATCCTCCGAAGTGGAATTCGGAGGCGTCCTTGTGATCACCACCAGCTAGATGAAAAGCAAACACAGGAGTCAACTCGGAATTGGAACTCTTGATAGCGTCCAGGATTGTCGGGTGAGCGATCTTGCTCATGCCCGCGAATGCCAGCCCAATCACCCCATCATTGGCGAGCGCCTAACACGAAACACCGTCAAACATCGGTTTTGCATTCACAAACTGCAGTTTCAACTCTCACCGGAATGTCGCCCGTCTCCTCGGTGAGCACGGCAAAGGCCAAGTCTGGAACGGAGTAATTCCCGATCGCGAAGACGTCCATCCCGACGAGTCCGTACGAGTCACCGCTGCCGTAGATCCCCTGGAAATCCTCCGTCGTGGCTCGAAACGAGCTCGATCGATGCCGTGCAAAGCGTGCATGCTCTCCACACGTCGAACAAGACTGACCCGGTAGCCAGGCATCACTCGAACCTGCGATACACGGGACTGTGTCATGGGCGATCATTATTGTTTTCCTTCAATACGAACTGACTGTACCTGTGTCGAAGAGCACTCGAAAAGACCGCGGAGGGGTTCCAACCGACACGAAGCCAAAGTACTGGTCGCTCTCGAAGTTACGCAGCGGCAAGTGAGATAGTTCGGGACGAGTGCGCGTCGCTGTCGAGAGTCCCTGCATTGCGGCGACTGGCTCGCTGAACACAATGCCTACCCGTTGACGCCGCGATAGCGGGATGCGAATAATTGCGCTGCAGGGGGCGATGCATACGGCAGCGACCGCACACGCGAGCAGCGCCGCCCATTGATGCAGCATGGGAAATCTGTGTATCCATCCGCACCAAAGGTCGCTCGGTTTGCTTACAATCGAGTGCATGCACTTGTTCACCTGCCCCCCCCCCCATTATCCTCGCTGCCAGCACCCTGCGTGAAATCGAGGGCTGCTACGTTCATACAGGAGCTGAACCATTCATTATCTTGCTGCAACAGTATATTGAGCAATACGGTTTGTGATGAGCCGACAGAGTATGCATTGTGGAACCTCGACTCTGCTACCTATCCTCTGACACAGCGAGATATCCCGTTGCCATATTTGACTTGAGGATCCTCGAAGTATCCCAGTGGGATGTCGTTAATCCGCGTAGCGTGCACCGGGTCAACAAGGCAACCCAGCCCACGTTGTCCTTGCGGCCAGATTTAAAAATACTCAATTTCTAAATCCTAGATCCGATCCGACCGTAACAGCACGAGATTCGTTCGAAACATGCCTAAACTGCGGAGGACCATCATAGCGAGGACATGACAAGACGTTTGAGGCCTTCATTGACGACAAAACACTGTTGCCTCTTCAGCGACGTCACCACCTGGCAGGAAATGCTTTCCATACGCTTGATTTCTCGCGAGAAAACTTTTAACTGGGATTTGGCTTGGTGGGTTTGGACAGCCGTGTGCCTTCTTGTCCTGCCTCTCAGAGAATACCAAAGTATGGTATCTCCTGACAGGCTGCCAGGCCCAGAGCCGTTAGCGTCCACGTGCGATCTACGAGAAGGACTGTACCGTAAGCAAAGCGCCAAGTTCCGCCGTCCAATACATGTAATTGGACCAATTGGTGGAGGACGCGCCCCACCGTCGGACGCAAGCCCGTTCGGATGTAATTGCCCCCTCGACGACTGAGCATAAAAATGACACGCGTGGAAGGTTTGGCTCGCGTCGGCAGCTCGGCCAGCGCTCTGCGGCACCCTATCCGCCTCCAGCAGCAGGCTCTCGCAGCTAGCCAAAGCCAAGTGGGTAGACCACTAAATTAGACGCCGTCAACTCGACGGGGCCGCAAAGTTTCATCACCTGCAAAGGATTCCGCCGCGGCCAAGACCGAGGAAAAAACTTGTTCCGGGGTGAAGCTCGAAGTATACAACCCTCTATATGTTTACCGACCGGCCAAACCGACCGACCAGCGCTCGTCGCCGTCTATGTTTGAGGCCAGCTGGCTTCAGGAGTTTAGGTTCTGAGCTGCTGTATCAATTATTAGAATAAAAAGGCTCCTTACTATGTAGATATTTTGACCTTATTAAAGCGCCGTTTCCTTTGCAGCCTTGCCAAAGTTACTCTGTAAATGCAGATAAACCTCATGGACTGTATATAGCAATTGCGGCAGGTTTCCGTACAAAGACACGGTTATTTTACGCAACGAAAGACACACACAACGGAACAGAGAACGAACACGGCGGTCGCGCAGCACAATACAAAGTCCAAGTGACGCGCTCATTTCTGCATCCACCGACTCAAGCACAAGCTGAAGCCAGGAACAGCGAAAGTAAGTGAATGCATGCACATGTGTGCGCTGCGTTGCGTTGCGTCGCGTCGCCTGGCCTTTGCCTGCCTACCCTGCTTCCGTCACTCGTGCCGCACATTCCCACGCAGCCGAAACGGACGGGTGGGTGGCAGCAGTCGCAAGCTCGCTGTCCTTCTTGCTGCCCTTGCGCACGAGGAAGCGGGCGGCAGGTGCCGGGGCTGAAGACGTCAGAACATAACGGAACACTAACTGTGAAGGTGCCTAGGAAACTGCACGAACGCGAACGAAGCGCGGAGAAGCGACAAAGCCAGCCAAACGATCGGATCGCCAGCTCTCGTTGAAGTGAGCAGAGCTGTCAGCAGTAGCAGCAGCAGCAGCGGCGAAATGCCCAAGCGCAAAGCCAACTGGTGGCCGCCCAGCATCCTCTCGGACCCGGACGTGCTCAGCGTGGACGACGAGGGCCGCTTCGTGCTGTGCAAGATCTGCCACGTGCACTACGCCGTGCACGGCGGCAAGAGGCCCAAGCCCGTCATCATGAACTCCAACTTCCGCACGCGCGCCTGGGAGGTGCACAAGGAGCGCACTAACTCGCACCGCCTGCAGAAGCAGCAGGAGCGGCTGCAGCAGGCCAAGTCGCAGCAACA
This sequence comes from Phytophthora europaea, assembly GCA_030463285.1. NCBI lineage: Eukaryota > Oomycota > Peronosporomycetes > Peronosporales > Peronosporaceae > Phytophthora > Phytophthora europaea. Next base: position 6,862 of record JAHQIV010001758.1, read on the forward strand.
GCCACATCAGGGACAGCAGGCGACAGACACACACACGCAGCAACAAGCTCAGCAGCAGCAGCAGCAGCAACAACAACAACAAGTGCAGCCCGCTCAGGGCCAGCAGAGGCACCCGATGCAGACGCAGCAATTGCAGCCACCTCAAAGGCAACAGCAAGTGCTACAACCGCATCATCCGGTGCAGGCGTCTCCTGGACAGACACAGCCCAGGGCTCAGGCGCAGAACCAAGCTATGGCCGCACTGGCAAGTCAAGCGGAGGTCCCGACACAAGCGTCGCCTCGCCAGGTTCAAGTGCAGGGCCAGCCTCCGCCCCCGGCTCCTCTCACCCCGCAGCAGGCGCAGCACTCTCCATCTCCATCCCTGCGATTGCAGAACGAGGCTCAATTCCTGCACCAGCAACGGCGGCAGCTTCAACAACAGCAACGCGAGCTGCAGCAGCAGCGAGAGCTGGAAGAGGAAACGAAGGAGCCTGCGGGCGATCACCTTCACGAAGCAGCTCGGAATACTTCCGTCGAGCCAGCGGGTAACGTTGCTGCCAGTTCAGAAGCCACAACTGCAGTCGGTATGTCTGGGCCCAACAACACGCAGAACAACAGCGGAGTGATCAACAGTGCAGGCAAGCGTCCTGCGCCAACAATACCTGATGGCGCTCCAGTGCCAACGCGCCGTCGCGTGTTCCGAGCGGGGTCACTGGGATCTTCGATCCAGCTCTTAGCGGAATCGGAGGCAGCAAGGCGGCAGAACCTACACGCATACGAGAGACATTCGTTAGCGGCGGCAGTCACGGGGAATCATGCGAGGAGAACGGGGCCGAGCGAGCACGCCATGGCAATGGAGCAGGCCGACAGCTCGGCGCGCTGGCGCCACATGCACGATGACGTGAGCCGAGCGTTGAACCGAAGGCGACCTCAAGGACCGGCCTCCTACACGAGCGGAGAGCTGCGTGCAGCCAAAACGCTGGCCCAAACGGAAACGGGCGACCTAGGCAGCAACAACAGCGAGAGAGTTGCCAAGAAGCTCCAGTCGCTCAATGCCGAGTACCAGGCCAGCACCATGCGCCACGGCGACGCCTACAACATGCGTCAAACGAACGTCTTCGACCAACGCAGTGCTGGCTACAAAGAGTACTGGGGCACACTGCGCGACGTGTACACGTCCTCTGGTACGGCAAGTGGCGGTGCCGGTATCCTCGCCTCATATCGAAAGCCGCACCACCGCAGCAGCGCGCTGGCCAAGCCGGCACGAAAGGAGAGCAAAGAGACCGAGGCCGATTCCACAACTCCCGGTGACTCTGGCTCTAGTGAAGAGGCCTTCAAGCCGGCGGTGGTCGTTCACGATGCCTCGCTCATCAACGCTATCGAGAGGCTCACGGACGCCACCTCAGAGCAAATCGCGAACCTGTACCATCGGCAAGCGTCAGACACAAGGGAGGCGCTGGCAGGGCTCACCTCGGTGATGACAGACTTGCGCGTGCACCATGGGGACGCCTTTGACCGAATCATCGAGCTGCAGGAGAAACACCTGAAGGTGATGGAGGGCATTCTAGAAGTCAAGCTGCGCAAGGAGGCGGCTCGAAACGCGAGGGGCTGCAGCAGCAACGAAAGTTCCAGCGGGGGCAGCTCTGGTAGCAGTCCCGGAAGCAGCACGAACGGAGCCGGCAGCACAACGAACTAAATCACTGAGAGCGGGCTCCCAGTGTAGCTGAGCTGGACGAACCAAGCACACACCGTCTAAGTAGTTGTCGACCCGTTCCTCTCAGCGCTTCAGCGAGAGATCCTCGCGACGCTGCAAGAACGAAAGTGAGGTTAATGAGTGGTATATAAGCCTGCGCTCGCTCGTAGACGCCAGCGCAGACGTCCCAATTTCACGATGCCCGTTTTTGAGTTGTAGTGGGTAGGTTGACGAAAGTTGAGAGCAGGAAATCGTAAGTCCGACAAAGTCCGCATCCTACAAAAACAAATGAATAGACACGGTGTAAACACCACCACCAAGAAGCGGCACGACTGAAGACACCGCATCCAGGAAACCCACGACATTTCGCCCTCTACCGTCTACGACTCCGTTGTCGCTTCCGACTCCGAATCCGACTCCGACTCCGACTCCGACTCCAACTCCGACTCCGACTCCGACTTCGACTTCGACTCCGACTCGAGCTCTCCGACCGTCTTCTCCGATGACGATCACGACTGCTTCGACGTCGCTCCCGACTGCTGGACCTTTGTCTTCCTCTCGGCCGCTCTCGGTCTCCATCGTCTCTCCTTGTACGAGGTCTTTCATCCCCTCTCCTGGACCTGGACACGGATCTTCTTGTCCTCTCCACCTTCTGCTCCTGCTTCTGCTCCTGCTGCTGCTGCTTCTTGTCCGCCAATTCCTTCAACTTCCTCCTGATCTGCTCGTACCCGACGTGCACTTTGCCCCCAAAGTGGTCGGCCAGGCGCCGCTCGCTGTCGAAAATGCTCAGGAAGGCGCCGCACACGTCGCAGACGCGCAGCTTCTGGTTGACGTCCACGTCCTTGGCGTCACTGCGGCTCTGGCTCTGCGCTCTGTCCGGACAAGTGTCCCCGTTGTCCTCGTCCAGTCGGCGCTGGGCCTTGGCGATCTTGCGCTCCACGTCGGCCAGCAGCCGCGACAGCTCATTGGTCAGCTCGCGTTCGTAGCCAAAGTCCCGTTTCGCCTCCTCCTGATAGGCCGAGCGTATGCTGGGCGAGTGGATCAACGCGCAGGCGCCTGCGTCCAGGCGCGTGTTCTGGAACAGGTCGCGCGGACACAGGCCGCAGAGATAGGGTTTGCAAACCCTAGGGTGGCGGAAGTCCAGCTGTGGGTCGTCGTCAGGCCGGTCGCCGTCGCGGTTGAAGCCCATGAGGCTGTCGAGGAGCGCTCGCTGGGCCTCCATGAGATCTTGGTTTCACTATGACTCCCGTCATGGTGAGGTACTGTACATGTCATTGTTGTGAGGTAAAATGAAGTTGCGGAAGAGTGACCAAGTTGAAGTTTTTGTAGCCATGTTTACCATAGTTGCCTTTTTAGGTTAGAAGTCGTCGGGTTTCTCCCAGGAAGACATACCGGTCTGCTTGTTGAAGTAGAAGGGCTTGCCGGCGCCTTCGTCCCATTGCTCGATCCACGGACTCGGCTGCGGCGCGTCTGGGTCGGCCTGCTGCTGCTTCTTCTTCTTGCCGGTGAGTCGGGTCTGCTCGCGCGCAGCCTCCTCGGCCTCCTCCTGCTGCTGCTTGGCGAGCTGCTCTTCCAGGATGCTCTCCTCGTCCCGCATGGCGCTGTCGACGATGGCC
>JAHQIV010001759.1:0-10145 GCA_030463285.1 Phytophthora europaea
GGCCGCCGTGGACGCGCTCAAGAAGCTCAAGCTGGAGCTGGACACGCAGACGGCGCTGCAGGGGCCCGCCGAGGATGGGCTCAGCAAGAGCGACAAGAAGGCGCTGGACGACCTGCTGCTGCGCAAGATGTTCGTGGTGCCGAGCTTCGAGATCTACGGCGGCGTGGGCGGCTTCTACGACTTCGGGCCGCCCGCCTGCGCGCTCAAGAGCAACCTGCTGCAGTTCTGGCGCCGCCACTTCGTGTTCGCCGACAAGCTGCTGGAGGTCGAGTGCACCAACCTCATGCCCGAGGTGGTGCTCAAGACGTCGGGCCACGTGGACCGCTTCACGGACCTCATGGTCAAGTGCACCAAGTCGGGCGAGTGCTACCGCGCCGACAAGCTGCTCGAGGACCACGTCGAGAACTTCCTGGACAAACACCCGGATCTGAGCCAGGACGAGCGCGAGAAGCACGAGATGCACGCCACCATGGCCGAGTCGTACTCGCCCCAGGAGATTCACGACGTCTTCCAGCAGTACGGCATCAAGGCGCCCGGCACGGGCGCGGACCTGAGCTTCCCCATCCCGTTCAACCTCATGTTCAAGTGCGCCATCGGCCCCGAGGGCGGCCTGGTTGGATACCTGCGCCCCGAGACGGCGCAGGGCATCTTCCTCAACTTCCGCCGGCTGCTCGAGTACAACGCCGGTAAGGTGCCCTTCGGCTGCGCGCAGATTGGCAGCGCCTTCCGTAACGAGATCTCGCCCCGTGCCGGCCTCCTGCGCGTGCGCGAGTTCCAGCAGGCCGAGATCGAATTCTTCGTCAACCCCAACGACAAGAGCCACGCCAAGTTCTCGGCCGTCAGGGACCTCGAGCTGCCTCTGCTGACCAAGACGAACCAGCTCACCCACGGCAAGGCCGTCCAGATGACGTGCGGCGCCGCTGTGGAGCAGGGCATCATCGCCAACGAGAGCCTGGCGTACTACCTCGCGCGTACGTACAAGTTCTGCAAGGCCATCGGCATTGACATGGAGCGCCTGCGTTTCCGCCAGCACCTGAACACGGAGATGGCCCACTACGCCACGGACTGCTGGGACCTCGAGATCAAGATGAGCTCCGGCTGGGTCGAGTGCGCCGGCCACGCCGACCGCTCGTGCTACGACCTGACGGTGCACGCCAAGAAGAGCAAGGTGGAGATGGTGGGCACTCACAAGTTCGACAAGCCCGAGAAGCGCCAGATCGTGGAGATCAAGCCCAACAAGGGCAAGATGGGCCGCAACTTCAAGGCCGATGTGGCCACGATCCTCGGGGCGCTCGAGGCGCTGAAGAGCGACGTGCCCCGCGCGCAGGCCTTCGAGGACGAACTGGCCTCCAAGGGTGAGGCAACGCTCGGCCCGCTGTGCGACGGTAAGCAGTTCACGCTGCAGCGCGACATGGTGGCCATCAAGGTGGTGGAGAAAATGGTGAGCGAGGAGAAGTTCGTTCCCTCGGTGATCGAGCCCTCGTTCGGCATCGGCCGTCTGCTGACCGCCGTCTTCGAGCACAACTTCTCGACCCGCGAGGGCGATGAGAAGCGCGGCGTGATGTCGTTCTCGCCCCTGATCGCGCCGATCAAGGTGTCGGTGCTGCCGCTGAGCAACAACCCCGCATTCGAGCCGTTCGCTGCGAAGCTGGAGCACGTGTTCGTGGAGGAAGGCCTGGAGTGCAAGGTGGACACGTCGAGCGTGGCCATCGGCCGTAAGTACGCGCGCGCGGACGAGCTGGGCATCCCGTTCGATGTCACGATCGACTTCGACACGGTCAAGGACCGCGTGGTGACGCTGCGCGAGCGTGACTCGACCGCTCAGGTGCGGATCCCCATCGACGCGATCGGCGCTGAGGTGAACAAGCTGGTCAAGGGCACGGCCACCTGGGAGCAGACGCTCGAGCGCTACCCGAAGGTCATGGCCGCCGCCGAGTAGGTAGGTAGCGTACGCGACCGGATAGATGCAGCAGCAGCGGACATGGCTGCGTAGCCCAGTAGTGATCGTAATGCATTGCTTTCACGTGACACGTTGGATCGGGTTGTCACTTTACAGTAATCTGTGTTCCAGGCTTCGATGGCGCGCAGCATAAGTAGCAGCATAAAATGCCCGCAGCATAAGCTGAGCTCTTGTGCAGCCGAAACCTACGCTGCGGCATGCCGATCCTGGCGACAGAGCTGACGTCGCCGACGTCAACAGCGCATGCCTGCCTCGTCGCCAGTCATGAGATGGATACAGTGCGTTACTGCCTTGACACCGGCACACGGAGCCCCGGCTCTGTCTCCCTACGTCGACGAGGCGAACAGGCTCGTCAAAGCAAACTCGCTGCAAGAGAAGCTGCGAAGATTAGAAGAGGACTCAATCGTTGGCCAAGTCGGCAGTGCTCGTCAAAACATTTCAGGCCTGATGCGATTGGAAGAGCCCCTTGACGTGGTCTGGTTGAAGCCAAACCGATGGAGGCGGGCTGCTCGGGGACCGCAGACCATCCACCCTGGTTACTGTACGGCAACGCGGGAGAGCAGCTCCCGGTTCCCGCGCAGCTTGCGTTTGCTCGGCCTCACCACAGTACCGATACTCGGCCTCCGAAGAGAGAGAAGGCACGTAGTCCCGCTGCTGCTGCCACGGCGGTGAACGTGGCAAGAGGGGCGTCAATTGTCACGCCTAAAGGCTGGAGTGTGGTTGTTGGTGAACGGATGAGACTTGCCACAAAAAAATTACTGTACTGGTTAATCTACCACCGTCCTGGTGCACACAGGCTCGTACTCGGAGAACGTTGTGCCGCACGAGACGTACGGAATTGAAGTGCCAAGCACAGTGGGCGACAAGTCTAGCATTGCAGCCGTTTCGATCTCTGTTCACTTTTACCAGTTTCATTTCTTTTGGCCTAAAAGTTTTGGGGCTCGCAGCTTTGCCATTTGACAGTGCATCGGATACGCTATCCGGGATACCGCATGCGAAATAATTCGTCGAATGTATGCACTGGAGTACTAGCTGAATCGGTTGAGGTTGTGCTGCTGAACATTTCGGACGTTGAGATGGATAAACGAAGTACAGACCGAGGCATTGCTATAAGCGTGCGAAGTGGCTTGTGAAATTCAAACACTTAAAAAAATCTAGGAATCAAAATTTGTTCTTCAACGCCCGTAACACGTAGTTGCGTTAGTAAGTTAGATGAAGGCTGGATTATAATATTCTAGTATGCGTTGTGGATAGTGTTTCTAGTTGGCCTAATGCTGCGATGCTCACCGCCGATGCTGCGAGCTCCTTATCATCTGGAGAGCCTTGGAGTAGATAAAAGCGACCGTCAATTTTACGACCTTGTCGCCATGATCGACGAGTGGTTGGCTCGACATGAACATCATTCAGTGTTTCGTCGCCAGCATCTCGTTCGATAGACGCGTCATCGTCTCTTTCCGGTGTTTCTTCGTCATTGCATTCGGAATGTTGCAGCTTCGTGTCTTCATGGACAACAACATTGGCTATGAAGTCTTGGTCAGCTTCATCCTGGTTGGCATAAGAGCTGTAACTTCCCTCGGCTTCGTCTTGGTCTTCCTCCTCGTCCGTGTCGTACGCCTGAATGCCAGTACTTAGTTCGTCGTTGTCGTATTCATCGTTGTCAGAACCTTCGTCGCCCTCGCTGATGTTTTCGTCCTCCCAGCTCGTTCGGCGGGGAAGAAACTCGCGAGCCGAAGTAGCTAAACCGTCATCGTTGTCGGAGGCTTGCCGGGTGTCACTCGGACTTACCGAGCTTCCTGCATGCTCCAGCACGGGGAATACAATTATCTCGTTACCAAACAAATCCACATCCAGCTGAAGAAATGCCAGCAGGCATTCGGCAAAACTGAACTGATCACTAATGCACTTCTCAGCCAGCCCAACGCCCACTTTGGTCTTAACCGGCAAAGCTTCAACCCGTTCCAACAGCGTGTTGACTCGCTCCGGTGGAAGTCTCCGACACGAAGAGTAGCCCGAGTTGGCATTAAAGACGCTCACAACAAGTCCACAATCGATATCCTGGATCAACTTTCGCCGACTTTGCTGATGAGACCACGTCTCAGTGTAACTCGCGTCGTCAGCAACATCGAGCGCCACTTCAGCAAGAAGGTATGCATTCCTCCAGATCAGCCCGGACTGAATCAAAATCGTCGCTCGTATCGGATGTGTGAACAATTGCGAGGTTGAGTGTGGAAGTTGCTGTCTTGATCGCTTCTTCTCCAGTGTCGTCGTACCCCACGGTCGACTTGAACACGGATGGAGTAGCGTGTTCACGTGTGAGTTCACAATTAGCTCGTTTCTCCGATTGCCGGTATCATCATTACAAGGAACTGAAATGACGTGGAGATGCTGAATGGCAGCGACAACTACTCGATCCATGCTTAGCACACGATTCTGATCCCGCCACGAATCGAAAAGGATGGTGTTGTAGAGTTCGTCGACAGCTACTTCAACTTTGAGAGCAGAGCTGCATGGTTCAGTGGGTCCGGAGGACGCCGTACACCGCGATGGTGGCAATTTTTCCATGACTTGAAAGCATACCATGAGCCCCGATGTTCCCGTTGTTCTATCACTCTTGACTGCCCGGCTACTTGTAGGATAGCTTTTGGGCGGACAGGTGGACGCAAATACGTGAAGTTTTCGCTTGTTGGATGGCCCGATGGTGTGATGTGTATCGTCACTCTCCAACTCGACAGTTTGATGCACACAAACTGCCACAAGACCAGGAGATGCATCGAAGCGCATCGCTTGGTCCGATTTTCTTGCAACTGTGGGGGCGAGGAAGATCATCTCGCCTTGGTCAGCACCGAGTAGAGCGAAGTTGATGTGGTCGCATATGTTGCGTGCAATTTCCTGCATGGACAAGTTCGTTCCCGCTGCAGCTGCAGTCTCGGCGGCTAGCGACGAGGAGCTACTTTTGTCCAGGAGTTCGTGGGTCATCTCCTTGGTAATGCTCAGCTTGTACTCACACTGCAATTCTCGCTGGTACGCAAAGACGTCAAATCCGTACGGGTTCGTAACTCCATCTCCACAGAATACTGTCAGGACGAGATAAGTGCCGCCCACAAAGCGTCCTGTCTTCAGTAGTTGGTACTTAGCGTCACCCGACATCTCATTCTCTGCTTGCCTCCCGTGGAGATCCCCGATGAACTTTGTTGCTGCGACTGCGGTGGAATTTCGATGTCGACCCATGGTGCTTTCCGTGAAGCGGTCATCGATGCCAGGGCTGTTGGGGCACGTGCTTCGTCCTCTAGGTGAAGACAAGACCTCGTTGTTTACATTCGAGCAGAAATCGGTTGGTCCACCGGCATTTATGATAGTGTGCGGCGAAGAAATCGGAGGGAGAGATGGCTGCTGAGGCATCGCCTTCCGGAGCGATCGGAACGCAGGAGTCATGTTTAACTGCAGTTTCCTCGGAGATGTCGGGATAGACCTGATGGGGTGAGCAACCACTGCGATACTGGGAAGTGGCTCTGTTCGAGTGGTCGTTTTCAAGAAGCTTGGTCGTCTCGGCGAAGGACCGAAGCAATTTCGGCTATCATTGTCGTCATGCTGCTTGTGGATGCTCGTAGCAGAGGCCAGGACATCCGCTGTAATAGGAAACTCGCTGATAGATGCCAGGTATGACAGATTCTGCTGCCATTCGCGCTGTAGATCACCGTTTCGATAGTGAGAAACACTTTTCCGAATACGCTCGAAAACTTCAGCGTTGTCAGCCTTAATTTCCTTCAAACGCCTCGCGCGGAACGATCCGTTTAACGATTTCTTTCTCGATTCTGCAGGCGGCGGTGCAAGTTTACCCGTGAGATGTTTGCTTGACGTCACAGAGCCGAAGCCAGGAACGGGCGCTACTCCCCGGAACTCGGCCATTTTCGCCAGTGAGTGCTGAAATTCGTCCAGCGCCTGAGTTTGCTGGCCAATGTGACTCGTTTGGCTGTCACCACTTAGCACCAATGTTTCGCTGACTGCCATGGTATCGTTGGTTTTCTCAGGTTGTTGCGGTTCCAGGTCACCTGAAGAGGAAGAATTCGCGAGTGAGGTACCAGCACTCACAGGTGGATCGCCATTCACACAGGTCACCGATGAAAAGCTTCCTAACATCGCGTTTGGTGGTCTCGGACGAAAGGAAGCGGCTGTCCGTGACGCTGTTGGCTTTGGGATGATACTGCAGAGATACGACTTGACTCCATCGATCTTTCGTCGGTGAAGCTCCTGTGCCTTCTCCACCTCGCGAGCTCGGCAGATTTTACTGCTGGATTTCTCGGCCCGATGCATGCTGCGGCGATGACTTCACCCTCGAAAGCGTAGCAGAGCAGTGCTAGTTTGAATGTTAGGAAGGCGACGACTTTCCTCACTCCAGCGCACGCAGATATATGATGAGCCACCAACGACCCAGCTTAGATCATGAACGCGATCTCGGAGAGCTCTTCTTCGGACGATTGCTGCGAGGGCGGAATGTTTTCAGCGGTCTGATGCAGTCGACATAAATACTCGTTGAAGACCAGCATGCTATTGTTTTCAACACAATAATAGCTTCGTCTCGAGGCAGTGTTGGTGTGTGGCTTTCGTACTATGTAGACCCCCCCAGGATACTTAGTCTGCGAAGTATCGGTCTTCTGCGTCACGCTGCATCTCGGCGAAGTCGTCGAGGCTCTCGTCAGCGTCGATCTCGGCATAGCGCACGTACTCGGCATCTTCACCGTTCAGGAACCTGGCGCTCATGACCTCAACGAGTTGCTGGCGCCTCTCCGCCACGCTGAACGCGGCAGCTTCCACCTGGTCTTCCTCTTGCTCTTGCTCGTCTTCCTCCTCTTCAACAACATTGTCCTCCTCATACAACCGCTCCAGTCGACGCTGCTCCTGCTTCTCATTGGTAGCAGTGAACGCGCCCCACGTTTCCTGCTCAGCCACCCGCCGCGCCTCCATCTCGCTGCGTTGACAGGTGTCCATCAGGAAGAAGGACAACTTCTGTCCTCCATTGTCCACAGCAGCTGTACCGTTAGTTGCAGTTGGACCCTTTTCGAGAGCCAGATACTGCCCCAAGTAGAAGTGGAAGAGGGCGGGACTGCGCTGCTGCATCATGGCGTCCGAGAAGAACTGGTCCTCCCCCTCGCCCTCGCCCTCCAGCAGCTGCTGCAGACGTCGATAGCGGCGGTTCTTCACCACGACAACATGGCCGCGCGGGGCGCTGCGACTGGTGCCATGCTCAGCCCGCGCTTGAGCCATCGACGTGGCCGCGTCGCCCGACGGGAGCTCCAAAGACGCCATGTAGGCGTCCAGCGAGTCTACGTCCTCCACGCTCATGGTCCAGACGCAGAGCTGTGTCGAAATGATAGTGTCAAATGAAGAGTAGTACAGTATTAACAATTCGTGAAGCGATGCAACTTTGGTCATTGACCTCGTGACCTTGTGCTTCTGCCGGTACAGTGTGCAGTAAAAAGCAATTGAAAGTCTATACATTAGATATCTCACAACTAGTTGGCGGTCGGCTCCGCGGCGGCGCGTTTGCGTCGCTTGGTGACGGCATCCGCGAGCTCCTTCAGCGTCGTGACGGTGTCGTCCCAGTTGATGCACGCGTCCGTGATGCTCTGGCCGTAGACAAGCTTGGACGGGTCGTCGCCGAGGGACTGGTTGCCCTCCACGATGTTCGACTCGATCATAAGGCCCAGCACGTTCGTGTTGCCCTCTGCGACAATGCCAGCCAGATAGCTGGCCACCTTGGGCTGGTTGGAGTGGAGCTTGCGGGAGTTTCCGTGCGAGCAGTCCACCATGATCTTGGACGGCTGCTTGGCCTTGACTAGCATCTCCGCGGCCTCATCGATGTACTTCTGCTCGTAGTTGGGTCCGCTGGAGCCGCCACGGAGAATCACGTGGCAGTCCTTGTTACCCTTGGTGCGCACAATCGACGCGAGGCCGTGCTCGTTCAGCCCCAGGAAGTTGTGGGGCTGTGACGAAGCCACAGCAGCGTCCACCGCCACCTTGGCGTTGCCGCCCGTGCCGTTCTTGAAGCCAACAGGCATCGACAGTCCACTGGACAACTCGCGGTGCAGCTGCGACTCGGTGGTGCGAGCGCCGATGGCTCCCCACGAGATAAGGTCCGAGGTGAACTGCGGCGAGATGGTGTCCAGGAACTCGAGACTGACGGGAAGACCCAGCGAGTTCACGTCCAGCAGCAGCTTGCGGGCAATGCGGATGCCCTTGTTGATGTTGAAGGACTGGTTCAGGTCCGGGTCGTTGATCAGACCCTTCCAGCCCACAGTTGTGCGCGGCTTCTCGAAGTACGTGCGCATGATCACCAGCAGCTCACCGTCCAGCTCATCGGCCAGCACCTTAAGGCGCTTAGCGTAGTCCATGGCGGCCTCCACGTCGTGGATGGAGCACGGCCCCACGACCACGACGAGGCGGTCGTCCTGGCCGTGAAGGATGCGAGACACCGCGTCCCTGGTGGCGTCCACCAGCTCATGCACCTCGGGGGTCACCGGTAGTTCCTCTAACACACAGGCAGGCGGCACCAGCGGCTTCATGGCGATGACATTGCGGTCTTGCAGGCGCTGGCGCTTGACGGCGCGCTCGATCTCGGGGTTTGGCTGCGTGCTCGGCATTGTAGATCAACAAACTTGACAGGTGCGTGGCAAGTGGCAAATTCAGGAATGACAGCTTCGACTTGAGTGAAGTCTTTGGACCACAAGAACGGCCACGCAAACAATTGTGGCTCCGGGGGCATTAGTTTGTGGCACAGGGGGTGCAATACTTTACGCCATTTTAGTGGCAGCTCAGGTTGGACAGCACGGTGCAGAACTGTAACAGGTGTTGCGACTCAGCAGCATAACGGCACGACAGATCTCCAATGCTTGCTGGCAATTTCGTTGCGTTGTTGTCGAAAAAGTACTCACGGCGGGACTTGAACCCGCAATCTCTGCCTTAGGAGGGCAGCGCCGTATCCATTGGGCCACGCGAGCGGCTTGTAATTGAATGTCGCAGTAATATTATTTATGCTAAGAAATAACTGCTAGAAGTTCGCAATGCTCGTTGTGCTGCTGGGGCCCCTAATGCATTGTCGCAGTACGAACACAGCGGTAGTTATCTAATGTAAAACAACTTACGAATGTGTTGAGCTGCTGATGGCACTCACCGGACACAAGTTGTCACACAACCTTTGTGTTCACTACGAAGTGCACTACTCTAGCAGCCAGCAACTGCGCCCTTGTGTGTTGACTAAAACATCGAGATTGCAGAAGTCAGCAACGTACTCGCAGCCAGACAAGTTAACAACAGCCAGCCATCTTGTGCGAGGTACCAGCCATACCTGCGATGAGGACAACTCAAACAACAACATTGAAGGACAATCTACAAGTAGCTTATGTATGACCTTACAGGTTCTCGGTCTAATTTTCGCACCAGATCAGCAGTGTGGCCTCTAAACGCTATCGACCAAGGTATCGGACGCATTTCAATTCCACCCAGCGATCTGAACGAGTCGAACAGAACTCCTCACAAAGGCTTTAGGTTTGGAAATAAATAGGTAACTTTGCGGTTTCGGTGCGACCGACGCCCATAAGTACAATTGGCAGCAGGATTTGCTCCGAAAAAGTACTCACGGCGGGACTTGAACCCGCAATCTCTGCCTTAGGAGGGCAGCGCCGTATCCATTGGGCCACGCGAGCGTGCGAGAGCGTGTTCACCGCCCGTCCACTAGAAAGTTCACAAGGTGCAAAGAGCATGTAGCCATCCCAAAAAATTGCATCCCGGGGATACTATTTCCCGACCGTCGGTACAGAAAAAGTAAAGACATGCACAATAGTTTGTACTATCAATTCTTTCAATACATCGTTAGATAGAGCCTACCCCAACAGTCAGTGTACTTGCATACCATATCCACCTATAGTTAAATCATCGAACAGCACGAGGTCCTGTATCTCAGCAAATCAATTACTGCAGGGTCTATCTCCCACGTCAGTCGTTTGGGCAATCCTAATTGACACTCATCACATCCGAACTCTCCCCCGCCATCTCCACTCCTTCACCATGAGCACCTTCGGCCGCTTCTTCCGCGTGACGACCTTCGGCGAATCGCACTGCAAGGGTGTGGGCTGCATCGTGGACGGCGTGCCGCCGTCGCTGGCGCTGACCGAGGCCGACATCCAGCCGC
>JAHQIV010001760.1:0-10145 GCA_030463285.1 Phytophthora europaea
CTTGAGGTCTTGTCCGACTTGATAGTGGGGCAGCCATTTGAGTATGGGGACGTAGTGCTGCGCGAGCTCGAAGGGCGTTTTCTTGGGTGCGAGGAACCGCTCGTTGGTGGGGCGTTCGTTGCCTCCGACGAGGGCGCGCAGGCAGTTCATTGTACCGAGGACGTTGAAGGGCGTGGGGTCTGCTGAATGAGTTGAAATGCGTTGGCCACTTGACTTCGAGGTGGCAAAAGTTGGAATGGTGGAATGGGTCTCCGTTGTTAGCCGTAACTTGGGGTTGAGTTTTGAGCGTGCACCAAGTGAGGAAGATCGGAACGTTGTGTGTATGGGGTCTGGAGAGCGGTGTGCAGGCGAGTAACAGCTAACATGGCAAGTTGCTTGGGTCAAGTAGCACGAGACAGTTCGAAGGCCAGCAAGAGCGACACATCGATTAGAAGGGGGGGGCTAAAATGTGCTCAAAAGACCGACGTCAGCTCTAACGTTAGCATGAAAATGTTCAAGGAAGTATTTTATTTGCTTGGAGCCTTGAATACCGGGTTTTATATTTTTGCGCTTTCAAACGCAAGTCGCTCATAGCATCGTATATCCTGTATACCATGCCACCTTACATTGTTCATGTACCACGTCCGAAGCAGCGAAAGTCGCCGGTGGTTTAGTAGAAGGAGCTCAGACACCGGGATGGGCTCTGCTAAGACAGCTACTTAAGCACAACCGATCTCCGCCACTCGCATCGCGGCGCTCCTCGTACGCGCCCGCTGAAGCTCCAGCTGAAGCTCTGCTGGGCATTTATTGGCGATCGTCCGGCCAATCCAGCTCAAAGACGCTGCGGTGTCGAATTTGCTGCGTGCGGTAACGAGCTGTCCACTAGCGATGGCCAGTCCCTCACCGTCCACTTGCTCGACGGAGACCAAACTGCACTCCTGGACTCATCATTTACTACAGTAAGTGATCGATGTCAAGGCACGACTTTGCCGGAGTAAAACCTGTCGCGGAGTCGGTGAATGCAAACAGATTAATGCTGTCTAGATGATGTGAATCACTTCGGCGTGGCTTCCTTTGCTGCATCACGAGTCGTGATTCACGACGCGAGAATTCATTGTCGATTTGTGCGTAGCATCAGGTTTAAACTTGCCGACGTAGGGCTGCAGAAGTCGCTTGCGCATCAAATGGCACGTGTCAATGGTTGCAGGACTAACGAAGCAAATACATAGATAGTTTCTGCTAGCGGGGTAGTTCATTATTTACGTACGCCATCCACGGTGAGCCCTTACTCTACGACGTCGCCCTTGCCCAGCAGCCACTGGATGATGCTTGCGTAGTGAGCTAGCTCGGTCGTGTTACTGGACAGCAGGAGGTTCGTGCGCTCGTGCGGGTCCGTTTCCACGTCGAAAAGCATCGGCTCATCGTCGCTGTAGCCGATCACGTACTTGTAGCGGCCGTCAAACCACAACTTCCACGTGCCCAGCGCCGACCGAAGGACGCGCTTCTGGTGCGGAGCGCCCTCGAGCACGGAGCGGAAGGAAAACGCCTCCGACATCTGAGCGGGGACATCTTCTACCTCGCCAATGTCCAGGAAAGTGCGAGCAAGGTCTATGAGCGACACACCAGCGCTCGTCGACGTGCCCTGCAGCGAGGCGTTGACCACATCGCCCGCAATGACCAGCGGCACGTTCACCGATGGCTGAAACGGAACGTCCTTGGCCCACAGTCCTCGGTCGCCCAGCATCTCACCGTGGTCACTCGCAAACACCACAAGCGTCTCGCTGAGATTCACAGCAGAGAGAATGCGACCGATGTGCGAGTCGATGTTCTCGATCATAGCGGCGTAGTCGGCACGCGTACGGTTGTGCATTTCCGCCGTGAAGTTCCCCGTGTAGTCGATCGGTTGAGGGAAGCTACGGTTCTGCATCCGGCCGTACATGCTTTCGGTGATACTCATGGGATAGTGGGGGCCGTTCCAGTTGACGATCATGAACCATTCCTTGTCGTCGGGCTTTTCGCGAAGAAGACGAAGGGCCTGCTCGGCTACCCAGTTGTCGTTGTAGAGATCATCGGGGAGCGGATTCGGGTACGTGTCCTTGTAGAATCGAGGGTCACCGATCTTGGTGTTGCCACCGTCCGTGCGAGCGTGTGTGTCGTTTAGAAACACATCCGTAGCATTGTGTTCGAGCAGGTAATCCGTGTACGGTTCGATGTACGAGCCGTTGGCGTACGGCTCCGTGAGGAAATACGACTCGAAGACGCCGACGCAGTTGACCATGTCGGAGAAGCCCCACTCGGCAGCATGGAGGTCGCCTTCGTGGTTCCAGCCGAAGCTGTTGAGCGTGTCGTTCTTGTTCAAGTCGAGCTTGCCGACCGCCATCGTGTGGTATCCAGCCTCCTGCAGCAGCTTGTAGTAGGTCGTCATCCGGTTGATAGGAAAATTGTAGCGGTTCGTGAGCACGCCCACTTCCTCGTAGTGGCTCGCAGCAGCAAAACACGCACGCGAAGGCCCGCAAACCGGCGAAGCAGTGATGGCGCGCTTGAAGTGGAGCCCTCGCTCACGGATGCTGTCGATGTTGGGGGTCTGCAAGAAATCCGTGTCGGTGCCGTTGTTGACCCAGTCGAAGCGCAGTTCGTCCGGGAAGAAGACCAACATGTTGGGTCGAGCTTCGGCGACAGACAACAGAGTGCATACAGCAGCCGCAAAGACAACTAGCATCCAGTTGCGAGCGGCCATTACAGTATCAACCGGGTGCGGATTAGGCGGGGCACTGTCTTGGTGATTGAGGGTGAATTCGGAAATGAAGATCCCGACAAATGCAGCCACAGGACCACCAGACGCTGCCATTTGATGCTGCTTGTCATGCAAGCGTGGTGGGCAACACCAACTCTTGTTGACCGCCGCAGCTCCTATCAGTCTTAGTCAAGTGGCCCTGCTCATCGCGTTAGCCCCGTTCTGCTTGGAGGATGCGGTTTTATGTTCGCCTCTTGAAGGTCTCCGATAAGACGAAAGCCAATCGATGCGAGCTTGACGAGACTGTCATTTTACATGTACTTGGGCAACAGTGGATACGACCAAAGAACCACACAACACTAACATGTAAAGCTGCACGGACGGATAGGCAATGCAGAAGACCTGCCCGGATGTACAATTTTTGCGAAATAACTCAAGGAATGTGGACGCTAGCAAATACCCGGGGAGATCGTGCACTGCCATTGGAGCGCAATCCGACCAATATGAGACTCCAGGAAGCCTGCGTCGAGGTCCCTAGCATCAACGGCTTCGCACTACTGTAAACATGACATGTTTAAAGAGTTGACATTGTCTGCTCTTTAGCAATGATGAAGCACTATCATATTATTGAAAGATGTTTTTATATACAAAATATTATTATAATACCAATAAATTAGTGGTATTCTGAAAATAATTATTGCGTCTCTCAAATTTTGTTTTTTCAGATAACAGAATGGCATGTGAATTCTCTGGATGTATCCAGAGTCCTAGGTGCAGGGTTTGGTAGTAGTCAGAATTCTGGGTTAGTAGTGATACTACTACTACTACTATCCGACTCTGAACCAATAGCACTACTACTACTATAATAGATCGGCTTTGACGATAGTAGTATCACTACTAATATCCCTACTATTAGCACTACTAATGTACCCCTAACATAGCTTCCGCTTGTTTCCTCAATGTGCCTTAGTTCCTGGCGATTGAGGCGCAGAATTAGCTGTCGTTGCGCTCGCTCGTTGTCGGTCCCTGTCCGTAGCGATAGGATCACAAAGGATCCTATCGAGAACACGCGTTCTTGGAACGCAGTCGAACAGCCCCGCCCTAGCCAGACGCGTGCAAGTTTCGCGACTGTGGACAATGTGATCCGGAATACCGCTCGGGGTCTCTTTTCTTTCTCATTCTCAGCTTGCACGAGATCAATCACTGTAGCGTC
This sequence comes from Phytophthora europaea, assembly GCA_030463285.1. Taxonomy (NCBI): domain Eukaryota; phylum Oomycota; class Peronosporomycetes; order Peronosporales; family Peronosporaceae; genus Phytophthora; species Phytophthora europaea. The sequence continues at coordinate 3,927 of JAHQIV010001760.1, forward strand.
GCTCGAGCACGAGATTCCGGGTGTGCTGCTTGGTGTGAGCTCCTGGGAATCGCTGTCAGTGTTGAAGAACCTGCTGACACACGTGCGGCGACAGAACCTGCAAATAGAAAGAAGAGGACGCGTAAATACCAACAACGACAGTGTTATCTTTTTGAGACGTCTGGCTTCGTGCAAAGCTCGTTACTGCTCAAGTGATGTACCCGAGGCCGCACACGCAGCAAGGAGACGTCTCCGCTATGTCCCCCCATGATAGTCAATCTTAGCGCACTTCACGGGTCTGCGGCTTGAGCCGCAAATCGAGAAATGAGCGAGTAGGAGCGAAGCTGAGGTGAGGGGGGGGGGGCAGAGAGCCACCGCCTTTTGAAGATCTGACGTGGGTTGACGTGGGTTGAAGATTGGGAACTATAGTAGTGCTAATATCACTACTATTGCCACTTTTTCTCGCTACTATTCAAATAGCACTACTATTCGGCCGAAGCACCAGTGCTATAGCATAGCACTACTATCGCTACTATTCTGGAGTCTACTACCAATCCCTGCCTAGGTGGGATCGCACTGAGGTACGATTCTTCTCTGAATTGATACCTGTCGATTACGATACGTCCATCACAATATTCGTTACGGCAAAATACCTGTATCTTTGAGTAGCCTGTTTGATATTTAGTATGTTGTCCCATCCAGTAAAGATTATAATAAAAGACCTGTCGCATTTTGTAACTTGCATTTGGCTATAATACCTGCGACATATTATGTCTTTATAGCACTGGAGCTCTTCCAAAAATTGCACATTTACGATCGCAAATCTCAAAAAGAGTGAGTTTTGTGCTATAAAATGTGTCATCATTGCGACTTGTTGTTGCCTGTGCCAAAAATAGCCTATTTTGTGTAATGGGTACGTAAACTTACTGGCCCCAAATGGCCAGCCACGAGAAGACAGTTCATGTTTTTATGGCGGGAACACACGCCCAGCAACTACTGCTGGTAGGCGCCTCGAGAAAAGCAGTCAAGAAGAAGAAAGCTCTCCTCATCCTGCGTCTGCGCTCTTTTCTATCCTTCGACTTGTAACGCTCTAACCGTGTCTGCTCTTATTGACCCATCAAAATTTGCATAGCATGTTCTGTATGCTAGCCGGGATCGTGGAAGCTTTATCTCCGTAGTTTCTATCGATCCCGACACGTTTGACTATTTGTTGGAGGCATTTAGCAAGTGCTACGTCGTTAAAAGTGGGCTTGGTAAGCGCGGTCGCCCTCCCAAGTTCATTTTCAAACACGCAGTGCTTGCATGTTTATTGCATTTTTACACAGCACCAGTTGAGGGCAAGACACTATGTGAGCTTTTTGGGGTGCCGCCAGCTACGCTGTCACGTGTCCTGGCAAATGCCGAAGTTGCACTCGGTGCATGCTTGCTGCTGTTGCCAGAAGCGGGTATTCGATTTCCTTCTCTGAAACAGCAGCAACAATGGACCAAACTTACCGAAGTACGAGAGCCGCTTGTTCAAGATATATGGGGCTTCGTGGATGGAAAAAAACTATCGTGTACAAGAACCAACTCACGCCGACCTCCAAAACACGCACTACAACGGTACAAACTCATGGTCGACTCCTCATATTTTGTTTTACTAACTTGAATATGTATATTTCGTAGGATGGCTGCACAGCACTTTAGTGACGGGAACCCTATGCTATGGTGTCGATGGAACCTTAGTATAGGGCGCTACAATTGTCCCGGGTCCTGGAATGACGGAGAGACTAGCCGTCAACTTCAAGAGAAACTAGCTGATCCTGTTGTGACGATACCGGGAACGGGAGTTGCAGTCGATTCTGCTTTTCCCGTTTCACAAGGTACTGTCCGCAAGACTGTGACGCCTCTAAAAGATGGCGACCTTGACCGTGCTTCGCCCGAATGCAGACTTGCACTCATAGCACTCCACAATGCAATCACATCGCTGCGCCAAGCTGCGGAGTGGGGGATGGGTTTGGCCCCAAAGTGCTACCGAAGACTTCTACTGCCGCTTCCCTTCAACCCTGACAAACGCCAACTTCGTCTAAAAAAACATCTACAGGCTCTACAACCTTCGTGTTCGTCGGACAGGCATTAGCCAAATTAGATCAGTTTTCAATAGATAGTTCCTTCAAGTATTGCATTAGCTCTTTGCATTACCATAGCTGTCACACAATTGATATGCACCTCTACTTCCTTGGGCAATGCTGCTGGATGTCATACACTTAAGAGGCACTACTACTTCTTGGATGATGCTGCTGCCAGCATTGCCATCAGCATTTCGTGGCGACGGGTCTCACGCTCAGCGCGCTCAAGCTCGCGTTGAGCTTGGGATTCTCGTCGGCGAAGGCGCTCTTCCTCGCGCTTCGCTTCACGTTCCTCCTTTTCTTGACGGTAGCGCAGCTCACGCTGGTGCGCCCGCTCGTCCATCATGAAGGGCATTTGTGGTGGTTCCATGCTCGGCTGCGTCAGTTCTTGCAGTACACTGTCGATTTTCAATTTCGTTCTCGCCGTGTGTGACAATGTCACCTGGTCGTCTCGCTGGCGTTTGAGTTGATTCGTTAAAGCTACAAGTTGTTCCGGCGTTTTTCCAGTACGAATCGTTGCATTAAGATGCCCTGTACAATATTTAAGGCACAATAATTATTCTTGTCAGTAGTGATCGTCTGTGAAAATGGACATTTCATCATAAAGTTACCTTTTGTGGGGGTATGAGCTACCGCAAAAGCAGTCGCGCTAGTTACAGCACAATTCCCACCGCGGGCATCCGGATCCGATATTCTAAGCGTTGCAGAATCCGGAGATGCTGCGATCGGAGCCGCGGGTGACCCTTCCGTACTGCCGGCAATGCTCTCGGCCTCATTGGTGGTGCTGTTGCAGCTTGTAGACGCGCTACTACAAACCGCGGGAAGAAACTCCGCAGCCTCGCTGTCGGCTGCGTCGTCATCCAGCTCGACGACACTGCACTTGCCCTCCCTCTGTTATATACTAACTACGGTATACACCAACTGCCGTATACTAAGCCACGAAAGTGCAACCGCACAGTCCCAGTATACACTGCCACTACAGAGGCAGGAACACACGACCTTCGTCACAGTTCTTGCGCTCGTACTTTACGTAGAGCTCGCCGGAGGGCAGGTGCCCGTAGTAGATTCCCCCAAAGTCGATTTTGACGCTCTTCCCGTCCGGCCGTCTGCATGACGACCTTGGCGTCCGTCGACACGTTCACGGGCACCACAGTGTAGCCATATTTCCCGTTACACGCAGCTAGTAAATTATGAAAGAATTATAGTAAGCTTATTCATACTTGATGCTGAAGAATTCGACATGAAATTTGTGCGTATCGAAAACGAGGGGGGGATAACAGATCTCGATTTCCGGAGCTACACGACAGCACACGTCACCGTGGTGTCGAGCTGTGCAGCAGCCCCATCTACAGGGTACAAGCATCCTGTGGACAAGCGGGGTGATAAATACATTTACACGGAACGAACGGGTGATGCACTCTGATGGACACACCCCAGCTAGTTTTTATTGCCTTCGTCGTCCTCACGACTGTCGTTGTTTTTTCTTCGAAGTAAGACGCACAAAAATCTGAAAATCTAGAGCTGTTCCGCGCAACTGCACGGCCTTAGTTTTCTATGTAGAGAACGATTTCGCTATTTTCATAGATTGAGACGTTAACGTCTGGTAACGCAAGTTGCCAGTTTAGTAGAGAAATCCGACAGCACTTTTCTCAACGGTTGCAGGGGCCTTCAGACACGGCCGTTTATTAATGGTATGCACATGAAAAGATAGAGGGAGAGCTTGACTATTTAGAGACATGTTCTGCTGCCACAGAACTACAAGCAGTAGGGTGCTAGCCTCGATACAACACCGACATCAGAATCTAACGGCGTGCTAGTTTAGTAGATTTTTCCTGGGATAGGAGCGAAGTGTATAGCCCAGCACAACGAGGATTAATTCGATGGGACGTAACCGATATACCGGTGTGCTACCGGAGGCTAAACGGGGTCCCCAAAGGTTTAATTGCGTGGGCAGTTGGGTACCGATATACCGGTGCGCCATCGGGGTCCCCAAAAGGTTCAATGGCTAAACCCCCTATAGCGTAGCGCAATTTGGAAGGCACCCATTGGCGTTTCTTCAGCAATGAATTTTAAAATAAACAAGGGGGTGGGGCGAGTACATGAGCGACCTGCCGGCGGAGTGTCCAGCCTTTCTCACTCGCTGTATTTGCTCATTACCGGGCAGATGCTGCGGCTGCGAAGCAGGCGCAGGAGATGCCCGTGGTATCCATTAAAACAAAAGTACTCCGTAGGGGAGAACGAAAAGTGTATGTGTGCGCGAACCTGACTGTGTTGTTGTTATCTAGGTTTGAGCTGCGATAGATGCTACATGTAGTCTATCCAACGTCGTAATTCAAAAATCCTATCCCAGCCTTCGCGAAGCCCTAGTTTATCTTGGACAAAGTATTGGTCGGGGGAGCAATTGCGCCTAACCGACAGCATCCAGTACTTTTCTTAACAGATCGTCGTGTCCTAGAAGTTTGGATTGGCCAATATTAGATCTACTAGACTGGTCAACTCTACAACACTAGTGAATCCTAGTCTGTGGTCATCATTTCTGAAACTACCGAACAGGGCTGGACTGAGAAGACCAATGGCAGTCTGCACTAGCTCCAGCAATGTCACCTGCAGTTGCGTGGTGCCAATGCTGCTGTCCAACTGGTGGACGCGGACTGAAGCCATCTGAACAGAGTCCGTTTCATTTTCTGCAAAGGGCAACGGATACCAATGTCGGTATCCGTTGCCCTCGCCTGTAAACGAAAGTGCAGCAAAGATCGCTCTCTCGTCGCATTGTGCCATTACCGCACGATCTCAGTGGTCTCTGTAATCGCCGGCCTTGTCATCGCAGGTTTCATGAAAGGAAACAAGTAAAATTAAGCGTCTTAGGTGAGCGCTCGAGCTGCTCCACCATTGCCCTCATTGTGAATTTTCCCAACATCCGCCACGACATTAGCCACAACCATGAATTGGCTCGTCGGAGGCAACCAACGCCCCACCAACGATCGGTTCCTCGCACCCAAGAAAACGCCCTTCGAGCTCGCGCAGCACTATGTCCCCATACTCAAATGGCTGCCCCACTATCAAGTCGGACAAGACCTCAAGTTCGACCTCGTCGCCGGCATCACCGTCGCCATGATGCTCATCCCGCAAGAGGTCTCGCTCTCCACCATCATGCACGTGCCCGCGCACCACGGACTGTACACGGCGGCCACGGCGCCGCTCGTCTACGCGCTCTTCGGCTCCAGCACCGTGCTCTCTGTCGCCAGCGGCTCCGAGGTCGCGCTGCTCACCGGATCCATCCTCGAGCCCATCGAGGACGAGAAGGAGCGCATCGCCACCGGCATCATGATCGCCTTCCTTAGCGGAGTCATCCTGCTGCTCGTCCGCGTCCTCAACCTCAGCCAGGTCGCCGACTTCTTCTCCCGACCTGTCATGGGCGGCTTCATCTCGGCCGGCGGACTGCTCATCATGCTCTCGCAGCTCCAGAACGTGCTCGGCGTCAAATTCGACTCGCAGGACTACCCCGTGCAGACGCTCTACCAGAACCTCAAGCACATCGGCCACTCCAACAAGAACGCGCTGGCCGTGGGTCTCGTCTCCATCGCCTACCTCATCGCCGTCAAGCTCATCAAGAAGCGCTTCTTCCCGTCGCCTGTGCTATCGCAGTTATTTGAGCACGATCCATCAACGCCAGCGGCAAACGCTGGCTCAGACGTATTGACGCCGGATCTTGGTTCAGTCAATGGAAACTATGACAACGTCAACAGCCATGGATTCTCGCTAACCGATGAGCAGTTCTTGAGCATGGAGCGAGCCAAGAACCAGCGTCAAACCACTCGGCACCACGACAGCGCAGCAGAGCCTCCGAAGTCAAGACCTGTTCTGCTCGCCATCTTCCTCGCGCGCACCCTCTGCGACCTCGGACCCCTCGTCGTATGCATCTTCGGCGGCATCGTCGGATACAGCCTCGGACCCAAGGCGCTCAAGCTCACCGGCACCGTGCCCGGAGGGTTCCCTGCGCCCGTGCTGCCCTGGTACGGATTCGACCACGACCTCATCGCCGGCGGACGCTTCGGCACCATCCTCGTCAACTCGCTCACCGTCTCGCTCGTCGTCTTCCTCTCCAGCATCGCCATGGCCAAGCGCCTCGCCA